>VYXF01011491.1:126429-146048 GCA_013397295.1 Polioptila caerulea | reverse complement strand
GAAAAACTGTCCCCTACCCATTATTTCAAAGGAGCTGAAAGCAATTTTAAATTTTATTATAAATAAATCACTTAAATTTTCAAGAAAACAATTTACTGTCAGCCTGCAAAGCTCCACCAAAAGTATTTTCATAATGCCACAGGAAAGCACCATAACAGAAGGACTTGACCTTCAAACCTTCAATTCACTGCCAGTGATTAATCCATGATCTTCCTTCCTCCTAGCACATTGTCAGTGAGGAACAGAAAGAGCATTTTTGCCAAATTCACCTAAAGCAGCAGTAATTGAGCAGTCCCAAGGTGGAATGCATCCTGCTGTCACAGTGGAGTATTACTGAACAGGCTGATGACAGGAAGGATGGCTGGAAAGATGGGAGGAAGGATGGAATCCACAACACAAAAGATAAATGGGGAAAGGAAGGGAACTCCAAGCCTTCCAAGGATCCCAAGGTCTCAGGCACTGCACACACTCGGTGCAAGTGGTGTGCAAAGCCAGAGCAGAGCCTGCCACAGGAACTGCTGGTCCTTCACAGGAAGGAAACTCACTGCCACTGCACATGGGAGAGCCCAGCAGAAAAATAAATAATTCTGAATTGCTGGACTAAATGATGAGAAAGGTAAGTAGATGATCTTTATGTTTTTAAGAAAAATTAAATTGTTAAATTGAAAAATCAAATTGTTATGATTTAAACAGGGCTGTATCTTCAATATGGTTTTTAACCTAAACTATAGCAGACAACATACAAAAAAAACTATAGCAAAGACAGAAGAACTCACATTCTAAACATATTTTTAAAACAGTTTTGTTCGGGTAAGAGTTAATGTCCACATTTAGAATATCACTGTTTGTGCATTTGGTATCAGTTCTACCTCCATTTTAACCCTTCAAAGCCAGAGCAGGCAGATCCAGAAGCAGGGAATGCCAAATTATTCAGAAATACATCTTGGAAAGATCTGCTTTTACTACAGCACTCACTTATCCTGACTCGTGATAAATAAAAAAGCCTAAGTTTTCAATCTTCCATTAATTCAAAGTCTAAAAGGAAAGGGCTTTTCTGGGGATAGGAGAAGAGACTTGAGCAAACCTCTGGAAGTTGTTTTAGGAAATACTGTGTCAACTGGGGAGTTTCTGTAGCTTGAGTAGGACTTTGCCAAGACAGAATAATATCTAGAGCACAGAGTAGAATCATAGTCCTAGAATGGTTTGGGTTGGGTTAAAGCTCATCTTGTTCCACTCCCCCTGCCATAGGCAGGGACACCTCCCACTATCCCAGGGTACTCCGAGCCCTGTCCAACCTGGCCTTGGACACTGCCAGGGATGGGGCAGCCACAGCTTCTCTGGGCACCCTGTGCCAGGGCCTGCCCACCCTCAGAGGGGAGAATTTCTTCCTAATACCTGACCTAAACCCACTTTCTTCCAGTTTGAATCCATTCTCCCTTTTCCTGTCAGCACCACAGCCTTTGAAGAACCCTAAGATCAGGTGAGTATATAAAGAGGAAAGTCTATTACAGAAGATATTAAAGAACAAATTAGCGAGAGAGACAAAACAGAGCGAGACAGAGCAGCTAGAGGTGTGCCCCTGGCAGGCCAGCAGGGCCGTGGCCAGGCTCACCTCTTGGCATTATCCAGCAGGATGAGCATGCTGGCTCCCTCGTCGTCCTGGAAGCTCTCGTAGTGGTGCCGGTCGGCGTTGCCGATCAGGAAGTCGAAGATGGCCGTGTCGATGATGTCCAGCAGCCGCGGGCCCGAGTCGTACGGAGACGTTTTCTTCACGGCGTCGCAGTAGCTCTCGTCGTACTCCCACCTGCAGCCAGACACAAACCAGGCAGCCCTCAGGGAACCACAGCAGCTACAGCTGCCCTCAGGCACCTTCGAGAGCACCCACAAAGGGGAGCAGCCCTTTCTTCTCAGACACAGAAGGAAAAGCTTGACGACAGTGTTAGAGGAGAACAGTAGACCCTGCATTGACATCCCAGCCCATGGAGCAAGCTGTAGTTTCAGTTCAAAGATAACCAGACCATCTTATGGAAAACAAACAAACCTTCAATTTCCTCACAACAGTGAGTTTGCTTCCTCCACAGTGGCCAGGCTATGTTATGGAAGGATTACTGCCATGCCTGGCCTCCCTCAACTTCAGTACTGTGTCTGTTTCCATTGCCTTGAGCTGTTTCCATCTGGCTTCCCAGCCATCTTCTTCCTTTTTCCTTTCTAATGCAAATATTCTCATCGTGGTTGGTAATGAGCCCCTCTGCCCCCTGGAGAAGGGCTTCACAGTGTTCACTCTCCTTCACTCACAGCTGTCTCTTTCCTCCCCAGTTGCTTTGCAGATATCTCACCTTCTTCTCCATTGACAAGATTTCAAGCTTCCCTCTCATCTCTTCTCCTTGTAATCTTGTGACCTGGATGTCATGTAGCTAAATTTCCTCATTTTCAGCTATTACAGCTTTCAAAGCTATTCAACACCACCACCAAAACAGCCAAATCTCTGGTGTACATCCTTTCCATCTGTCAACCTAAATAACAAGGACATCTTCCACGTAAGGACTGACACAATCCTTCATAAAATAGCAGTGAAATTGGAAATGCCTTAAACCATCTGTGATTTGGAAACAGAGGTGGAGGAAACACAAGCTGGAGAGACTCGCTGACATGCTCAAAACTGCAGATAGTCATAAAAGGAGGAAGATCAGAATGTAATTACTACAACTGCCACATACCCCACTTTATCTTCTAGTGGTCTGCAACCAGAGGTCCCAATATTCCATCTTTCCTCCAGGTGTCCAAATCAGAGAGCTTAAAAATTTCTCTTCTCCACATTTCTGATAACAGGTCACACACATTTGGCAAAGGCTGTGCCTAAATCCCCCCAGGAAGAGGGATCTCTGCACCAAGGTCCAACTCACACCCAACGTGAGCACAAATCCACACAGCAACAGCCTCAGCACCTCTTGTTCTGGATACATTTCTTATGCTGCATCCCATCCTCTCTCAAGTGTTTCTTTTTCTCTCATTTTACTTCAGAGCAGTACTTAATTCCTTGCCATAATTTTTCAGATATACTGTGCTCTCCTAATTTTTCATGCAGTCTTTCAAGGGAGACTTTTATCCAACACTCATTTCTGATCATTTATATTATATTAACACAAGCCTTGAAAGGTCAGGGATTTTGCCTATTACACCTCCATTAAAAATTACATACACTAATGTGCCTATGTGAATTATGTTCAAAAGGTCAACTCAGAACAGCAGCTAGAGCAGGAAAAAATTCTTACAGAGTTATTTTTCCACAATTACCAGGCACAGAAAAAGGAGAGCATGACACCAAGAACCTTTAATTCTGATCTCCCAAAGAGACATGGTGAAAAACACCAGAACCTTGTAGCCTTATCTGAAGGAGGCAAGTGTGAGTTTAAATACACCAAATATCAACTCAGCAGAGGAATCAAGGTAAACCCCTGGGTAGGGAGGCAGGGTGTAATGAAAAGGAGCCTCTCAACAGGAGGAACACCTCCAAAAATGCATCCCACTCATTACTGCAATGTACCATGTACTGAACACAGCTGATTTTGACCTGTTGGGAAAGAGAAAACATCTGCTGCTCAAAATTCAACCTGTGCACTTTATATTCTAAAACAATTCAACAGAGCCTTTGGATGAGATTCTTTCTAAAAACAATCACATCACTGGAAATCAATGGATACTTTAGATCAAGGACTGAAAATCTCTTCTAATCACTTTCAAGTTCAAGACAGATTTGGAAAAATTTACTAAGCTCAAACCCATTTGTTCTGGTTATGGCAAAAACTCAGGAACTCAGATGTGTTACATCTATTGTAGAATGCTGCTTTAAGAAGGACAAATGTGGGATTTAGCATTCTTTACATGCTGAGCATGGCCACCAAATACCAATGGCATTCAAAGCAAAGGACTTTCCAGGGTGTGTTGGCTTGGCACAGTCTGATTTTTTGGTAACAGGGGAAGGCCACAGGGTAGCTTCTGTGAAAAGCTGCTGGAAGCTTCCACCATTTCTGACAGAGCCAATCTCTGATGGCCAACAGTGAAAGCATGGCAAGTGACTCCCTGACGTGGAACCTAGACAAGATCAACTTCTCACGCTGTGGGATCCTGCAGGAATCTTTGAATTAGTGGAACTTGTTGAAAATGGTACCTGCAGCAGTTTTTCTTGTAGCCAGAGAAGAGGAGGAAGTGAGGACATGTGAAGGAAAACAACAGGGAGATATCAAGGTCAGTGGGAAAAGAAAGAAGGGAAGAAGGTGCTCCAGGTGTCAGAGCCAAAATTCCTCTGCAGGCCGTGGTGAGGAGCTGGTGAAACAAAGTGTGCCCTTGTAAAGCATGAGGGCTGTGGGGGATGCAGACATCCACTCACAGCCCATGGGAAAAGTGTTCACACTGGGGGGATGGCAGGGAAAGCTGTGATCCAGTGGGAGACCTGAACAGAGAGAGAGAGAGAGCCTCTGCTCCCAAACTAGAACCTATCCTTAAAAGACTGCACCCTGTGGACAAGTGACCCATGCCAAAACAATTTTGGGATGAGTGTTTGCCCACGGGAGGGACCACCATGGCATGGCAGAGGAAAGACTCCTCCCTGAGCAAATGGAAAAAGATCTCAAGGGATAAACTGACCAAAGCCCCCATTCCCTGTGTCCCTGTGCTGTCAATGGGAAGGAGGGAGGGGCCGTGGGGGAAAAAAGGTGTATCAAAGGTTTATTTTACTTCTTATCATCCTCTTCTGACTCTGTTAATAATAAATTTACTTTATACCTTCACATTTGGACCTGTTCTGCCCTTAGAGTGTTTTTTCTTCCTCCTAGTCCTTATCTCAACTCATGAGCCCTTTGTTAATTTTTTTTCTCCCTCCTCTGTGCAACTGTAACAGAAGAGAGTGAGCAAATGAGTGCCTGGCACTTGGCCAGCATCAAACCAAGACACAGGGCCTAGCTTAAGTTAAACCAGTTCCACAACTCTGAAAACAAACTACAAGGATCATGGAATCAGGTATGGCACAGTGCTACCACATTTCAGGGGCCACAGAGGAGCACTGCACCAACAGAAGGTCCAGTGGCACAACAGAAGAGTCTTAATTTGCCCACAGAAAAGATTTTCAGAGCATGGAGTGACTGCATTGTGGCGTTCTGTTCCAGCAAAGATTGTGGAAAACAATGAAGAGTTTTTTTCTTCCGCATTTTAATTCAAATTTTATTCTGGACCTCTTGGCTTCTGCTGTTGTACTAAGAAAGCTGTCCACATAACTGTAGGTTTTGAAAGCACTTGGAACTCTTTGGTTAGCCACTGTATTTGCAAGGGTCATTTTAGTGCAAGTTCTCATTCAGGAGTGGCAGTGCCACGTTGTCATACCTGGCGAGTTTGCCCTCCCGGTAAGTCCTGCCCCAGGGGTGCCGGTGTTTCTGGAGCGGCCAAACGTCCGGCAGCCACAGGGTCACTGAGCCCTCCATGATGTCCCCATCTGCACAGGCTGGCTCTGTTTCCCGACAATAGTAGCACTTCCCATAGAAGCAAGTGTTATTGCCTTAAAAAGAAAAATATAGAGGTATCAAATGAAGAGGTATTAATCCGAGGAATCCAACTGAAATTCAGAAGCATGTTGTTGCAGCGAGGCTTCCTCACGACAGGATCTCACTGCACTTGTCTTTGTGGGTCCTGTCTCAAAAGAGATTACACAAACACCCATTCATTCAGAGCCATTAAAGAATAATACCAAAAGGAGAGAGCAGTTATATTTTCTAATTACTTTATCACTCTAAGAATTAATACAACATTACACTCTCATCAAGTTATTGTGATCCTCTCCCAGTCCCAAGGCCCCTGACTTTGCAATGCTAACACTGTTTCTTTTTCATATTCCATACTTCATGTGTCAGATTTCCCCCTTCTTTGAAACAGCTGACCAAAAAGAGACACAGCAGAACTCAGATGGATTTGATGCCCTGAGAGCTGCCACACATCTCAGCTACTTGAACTGACTCGGCAGAGGAGACAGAAACAAGAATCATTCTCACATGATCTAGGAATGCAGATCTATTGAAGCTTCATCAGTGTCTTCTAACAGGAGAGGAGCAACAAAACACTGCAGCTTTTAGTCCACTAACACTGATGCATCCTGTAGCATCAAGTAATCTGAAGCAGCCTGCATTAGTAATTTTAGTTTCCCCTTCTTAACCCACCTTTGCTTGATCCTCACTAAGTTAAATCCAGTTCCATGCTCACAGATACTCTTCAGCTATGTCTTGGTTGTGATTACTCTCTGTCCTTTCTTCCTTTGGTTCTACATCCCATATCCTCCCCAGAGCAGGCCCAGCTCTCCAAAAGCCATGTTCTTCCCTTTCCATCCTCACACATGCCTGTCTCAGCCCTCCATGCAGACCCTGTGCTCCCAGTACCCTGTCAGAGATCATTACCAACACAGGGCCTGCAGACCAGATCTCTTATTTGTATGGAAAGCCTGCAAGTCTCTCTTCCCATCCAGGGCCTGCAGCAGGTCTAACAAGAGACAAAATTCTTTGAGATTCTAGCTGGAACTCCAGTAAACCTGCACTGAGTATGAATGAATTCTGTCGTCTTCAGAACATCAGGAACTTGGTCAAATTTGGCCTGACAAAAGATCATAACCTCCTCCAAAGATCCACCCATTTCTTTAGTTCCTGCTTTGCAGAATAGCAGTTCCAAGGAATACAAGGAGGAGCAATGAAAATTTCTGGAGCCTTACTTCTCAAGTCAGCACTGCTGCTAGCAAACAGCTTGGTTATCTAGGCTGAGACTGGAAAACATAAAGCTTGCCTGAGGCTCTATGTTTTCCAATGTGAATGCCAGGAGAGTCTGGTGAGGCTGAGCTAAACTTTCATCTGGAAGTGGCACCTTGTAAGTGGCAGTGTCAGGCAGCAGGTGAGACTGCCAGCAGTGCTGCTAACAGGAATGCTACCAGAGGTAAGGAACAACCATCTCTGGAGCCTTCTGATTAGGAAAAGAAACAAACAAACAAAAGAGTAATAATTGGATGGTTTATGAAAGCCTGAGGGAGTTAAGGCTGCAGCATGAGTAATTTATTGGTGCTTAATGACCACCTGGTAGGAGTTCACATTAATAGCTTCTATTATGTGCCCTTCACAGCATTATTACTGTAAACAACACAGGGAAGTTCTGCTATGTTTTGTTGTAAATGCTCTGCAGGCTCTGATGCAGCACAAACAACACCTAATACCAACCAGTCAGCTCTATAAATTATCCCAAATCATCACTCTCTTCACATTAAATATAACTTCATTCTTTTCTTTCCAGGTCTAATCACAGCCTTTTCTAACCATCCCTGACAGCAGAGAGCAAATTCTTAATCAAGAAATAAAAATCCCATCTGTAACAGCATGAAGGAACACTAATTGAAGAAAATCAAGTCCTCCTCCCCTGCCAAACGGGGTGATCCAAGATCTCTCCTGGCACAGAAAGAGCTTCCTGCATCATGGTTAACTGTTCTATAGCTGGGTCAGGTTCCCATGGCTTTTCTTCCCACTAAGCATTTTTCCTTTCCTGGCCAGCACAGCCCATGGAATCCACTTACCCACAGTCAGGAAGGTGCCCAGGAGCTGCTCTGTGGCCACTGGTTTGATCTCTGTGCGCAGATTCACAAACCTGCCCACCACCAGTGGGGCTCGGCGGAAACCCAGGATTCTGATTTGGGGTGAGAAAACAAGACTGAGAATTTGCAACATAGGCAGCAGTTCAAAGTTAAAACAAAAAACTCTCACAGTGATCTCTGACAGAGACCACAGAGTAAAGCTGAAGCCCTGCAGCAACCTCCTCTCTTCTCCAAAGCAAAGTATGGAAACTCACTTTTTTATGTGCCTGGATGCTAAATTTGCTTTGTAGGCCATCAGTGACACTCCTTTATTAAAGCACTTGCAGCAGAGCAACAGAGGATGCACCATGCCCCAGCTCTCAGAACCCACACCTCACCCCAGAAACACCCATCATGGGTCTGAAGCAGTAAAACCACAAGGCCCATGGCCTGGTCACATTTCTGATTTGTGGGAATCATTATCTATTAAAATGTTATGCTTAAGCCAAATTCAATTACTCTTGAAAGCAACCAATCCAAGAGTTGTTTTGTTTGGCACAAGGAAGGAGAAGGGAAGAGAGAATGGTAGAACAAAAATGAACGAATGCCTGAAAAGTGCCTAGAAAAAGAGGTAGGAAGAACAACTTGCAGTTACAAGATCCAGGTTCCACTCTCATGACTGCCACAGTCTGCTCTGTGACCACAAATGCCTTGGGTATTTGTAATGGATTTTTAAAAGTGCTTGAAGAACTACAAAGATCAAAGGAGTGTCAGCCTCAACTCTCTTAAAGCACTTTTGACACTCTTTTGATAGTCTTTGCATCTCAGAAAGAGATCCTGAAGAAAAAGAGGTAGGAAGAACAACTTTGAAAGGCTCTTCTGGAAAAGGGACATTCCATAGATGTACTGGGAGAGTCACTCTAAAACCTGAAATGCATTTGTTTTAGATATTCAGTGAGTAAATCCCCTTCTGTAAGTATAAAATAACTTTATGGAAGGGCAACACAAAATGTCTGTCTGAACAAGACGTGTGTATAAGGACAAAACCCAGAGCCAATCCTGAGCTATGCACAGCCTGAGCAAAAACAGGTGCTCCAAAAAAACCAGCACAGAACTTAGATGTGGAAAATCTGCCCCTGTATTGTCAGACCCACAACTGGAAGGCACTGCCTCCCCATCAGTGGTAAACACACAGAATGATCCAGGATCCTTCCTGAAACAATGGCACCCTTGGACAAGGTATTCCTGAAGAATAAAGAGGTGCAGAACCACAGAGAATGGCCAGAGAAAAAAAGCACAAAATCATGACCAAATGGACAGCAAAGAAGAGTTAAGTGGGATTTGTACACTGGAAAAAAGCTTTGGTTGAATGCTCAATCACTACTTTTTCAGGGAACCTGAGGTCTGTATACTTCTTGAAAGCACAAATGGACTGACATCTGCATTATCTTCCTTTGGTCTTATACCCTGATTTTGGCCCACAGCTGGCTGTAGCAGCAATGGGTTTTACTCAACTAGTTATCACCCTAGCTATTCTAATTCTTCCCAGAATTACTGATTTCTGCTGCCTGTGCAATGAGTTCCACAGGTGAATCAGGACCAACAAACATCTCTGTCACCACCTATGGGTTTAGTTACAGTGATAAGGCTCTCACCTATGTACACAGAAACCTCAGTTTAAGTTCAACCATTCCATCCTTTGTTATATTTGTCCCTCCTTATTCCTTTTCTCAAGACTTTTTGTGTCTTCACCTCCAAACCCTCCTATGAAGAAACAGACTGTGCTCATTTATGTTATGTGAAATTGCAGCCCTAACAGCATTTCCTAACTATTGACATTCCGTGTCTGGTGTTTCCTGTCCCATTCTTTGAACATCCCAAAATTTTCATTTTTTTCCTGTAATTGCACCTCCAGCACAGGTCCACATAATCACCTGGGTACCTCAAGCACAATTAGTGTATGAATAGCTGGTTTTCCTCTAGGATGCACTGATTCATATTTAGTCTAGACTAAGTTCTTAGTCTACACATTAGTCTTGACTTTTTAGTGAACTGGACATGAACTTAGCACATACATTCAGTATTTCAGACTCTTCCACAGCATTTGGCTAAGCTCTTTCTCCCCTGTAATATTAACTAAGAGTGATTTCAGGGCTCATTCTCCTTTCCAAACTTTTCACAAGTATCTAAAATGTTACACTTTTGGACAGATCTTAGAAACGAAGTTTCACAGAACAAGCTAATTCTTCCTTTGGCTTCCATGTGGTTTATTGGCAGGTTAGAGGTAGCTGCCATCTGAGGTGTATTCTTCAAAGAACCCCTTTCTTCTGGTGTTTCCCAAAGACAATAAAAGCAGCCAAAGCAGTAATTCCATACCTGTCCAAGTGAAAGGCTGCCACTTCTGCGTTGTGTCTGTCGTAGCCAGCGTAGGGCTCTCCTTCCACTATATAATCCCTGGCATACCTGTAATTGAAATAAGGAAAAATGAAGTGAGTCTGTGTAGAATTCCTGTCAATTTTGCTGCTCAGGGTAACAATTTAATAACAATTTAATAACAGTTAAAGAGTGTCTGGGTCACTTTCCAAGTGAAGGCCAATAGGAGAGGGGAAAAACATCAATGAGATTGAAGTGTCCAGACTGGTGAAGTGGTAAATAAGGAGGAAAGGTCAGTGATGTACAGTGGGCTCCAGAGCTTGGGAAGCAGTTCACACTCCAACTAATACATTTGAATCCAACCATATGCCAAGTCACATCTTAGAACAAAGAGCACTGACCCTGCTATGGAACAGGGGGCTATTTATACTGAAAAGCAGTAATTTCACAGATGATTTTGGTGTTAGAAAGAATTGTACATTAACAATTCTCAAATACAATCTTATATTGTGGCAAACGTAATCTTCAGTAGATAGAAAATCAGCAAGCATGAACCTGAGGACAATATAAACAAAGCCTTTATTCTGGCAGAGAAAAGACAATGAACAGCAAAAAATAGAAATCAGGCACTCATTGCAACAACAGTGGTGTATTTTGGTGAAGTGCAAGGCTTTTTGCTCCCTTTTTTATCTTTTAATAGATGTTAGTCAAGGCAAACACCAATTTCTCAGTTTCCTGACATTTGGATCAGTGCAGATGCTGCTTTAGCACCACACTGCAGCTGAGTGTGAAATACCACAATCAATACCACAATCAATACCACAATCAATACCGAGCAAACAGGTGAAATGCAACATGTTTTCAAATAAAATAAAGCCAAATTAGGTTACCTATTTTGTCACTTCCATCCACGTATCCCATTGTGCAAAGCAGATTATTTCCAGCAGCATTTTTGTTCAAGCAGTTGCAGCAGCAGTGTAAGGGAAGGCACAGAGCTTTATTTTGATGTTTCAGCCCCGTGCAGGCAGGATGTGGGGTGAGAAGTCAGCCCATTTCCCCAGCCTGAGCAAACACCTCAGCTCCTCTGCAAGGCAGCTCAAAAGAGAACTCACCAGTGCAGGATTCCTGCCAAAAGGGAGCTTTCAGCAAACCTGCATCTGCTGTCACATACACCAAGAGATGTGATGATAGCAAGTATTTGTTAGTAAATTAGGCTGAATTTCAAGTAAATTTGAAGTGAGACAGCTAATCCTTACAGCATGTCCTCAAAGGCAGGTCTTTAGTATGTACTTACAGCTGGCTTTTGGAAACATGGTCACATTTTGAAAGCTGCAGAGCTAAAATTTATTAGCAAATCCTTGTTGGAACCCAGAATGCAGAGAATATTCCTCTGCATGTTTTAAAGGATCCAAACCCTCTGACAAATCCTGCTTTTAACCTTTGTCCATGAAAAGGGCTTCCTTGGCTTTGGGATGAAACAGAATTTGCAGGAATGTAAATTAGATAATAGCATAATATGTAATTTATCACAGGGTGAGAAATGTAGATTTTGGGTTTGTTAGAATGGTAAGTAGAGGAAGATAAGATGGAGGATCCTTGTCATTTTTAGGCTTCTTTCTCCTTCTTCATCTCCTCCATATTCTGCAGTGTTGGGGATGATTGGTCAGAATCAGTGCAGTGTTACATGAATAGAAATTTAGTCAGTTATTGGTAGAAAAGTAGAAATAATGTATGTTCTTGGTGATAATTGGGTGAATTATCTTTAAGAGAACCTTGATTCTGTGTGTTTGGGGCTCTTTGGTGCCTTTTCTCCCTCATGCCAGGCTGGTGTAAAGCCTGGGGTGCAGAAATTGCTGATAAGAAAAGAATAAACAACCTGGAGAACGAGAACAACCAAGAGTCCTGTTTGCTTTTTTACTTAACAAGGACTAAAGAAAAAGGCCTTCCCTAACAGGGGAGAGATGTAGGAGTGGAAGAACTCCAACAAATCCTGCCCAAACTCTTTGTTTCCATGCACAGTAGGCATCCAGTCCTTTACAGAGCAAAAGTAATGAGGGAATTCCTTCTTCCTCAGCTGGTGAGTTTGCTCAGAACTGTTTTTAGCAAACTTTGACAGAGCTTTCAGGTCCAAAGCTGGTTAAATAGACTCTCTTGCAGTGCCAGAACGGGACTCTGCCCACAAGCCTGGCTATTCAGTGGTCACAAACAGAACGTGGGTCTACCAGGATGGCCAGGGCCACCTCTCCAGTGCTGCCATAAACACTCCCAGCTGCACGTGTCCTTGCTGGAGCACAGTGCCTGTGTTTGCCTGCACAGACAGGGCACCACAGTCCAATTTAACGCTCGGTGAAACCCTTGATTGTGCTCCCTGACACAGAAAGCTTGATGGGAATGCTGTGAATCCCCAGTGCTGTCACTGGAGGAGATGCCTCTCATCCCACCAGGACTTCGTGTGCAAGGCTCACACTGCCTGGGCCTGCAGGGGACCTCCAGCCAGAGCAGGAATTGCTTATACAGAGATTTTTTCTCATTCTCTCATCACAGAATCACAGACTGGTTTGGGCTGGAAGAACATTTCATTCCAATTCTTCTGCCATGGGCAGGGACACCTTCCACTAGACCAGGCTGTTCCAAGCCCTGTCCATCCTGGCCTTTGAACGCTTCCAAGGATGTGGCAGCACAGCTTCTCTGGACAACCTGTGCCAGGGCCTCCCCACCCTCACAGGGAAGAATTTCTTCCCAATATCCCATCTATCCCTGCCCTCTGTCACTGCGAGGTCACTCTCCTTGGTCCTGTCAATGCAGGCCCTTGTCCCAAGTCCCTCTCCATCTCGAGCCCCTTTAGGCACAGGAAGGGGCTCTAAAGTCTCCCTGGAGTTTTCCCTTTTCCAGGAGAACAGTCCTTGCTCTCTCAGCCTGTCTCCAAGCAGAGGTGCTCCAACCCTCAGAGCATCTTTGTGGCCTCTGCATTCGCTCTTTAACACGACAGGAAACCTTAATGCCTGCTTAACCCAAAATCTTTTTCTGTGATGACACTTTGCATTTGCAGTGAAATCTCCTAAAACACACTTGGCCTTGCTTTTCAACATCTTTCTTCTCCTTTTCCCTCAAAGACAAACAAAAGCTTTTTTTTTTTCAAAAAGCTTTACAGCCAAGACTCTTCAGAAACATTCAATCACGTCAAATTTTCTGAGGATCACTGTAAACCAAGGCCATACCAAGGAAGTATCACAACCCTCCACTCTTATGTTGCTCCTCCAGTACTCACTGCTGGCAGACAGGAGCCTTAGGGGCACTCACTCTGACCTGCCCAAACCATTTTTACAGCCTACATTCAATTACACCAGACACACAGATGTACTTTTAAGACCACTGCCAAGTCACCTTCCTTCCCTGTTCTTGAACTGCACCCTCTCCTGGCAGTCTGACACAACAAGGAGGCAAAGCTTGTCTCCAAACTGCCAGCAGCTGCACTTCCACAGTCGGGAAGACATGGCTCAGAAGTATCAGGTGTAACCAACATTCCCTCAGGACTGAACACAGCGATTATTCTTTTAATCTACAGACAGGCTGTATGAGCATCAAGGCTGTAAAGCCTGAGGGACAGCTGCCACAGCAACCTAATGTTAGTAGAGCACCAGCAAGGCTCTACTCTGTCTCAAAGATAACAGGATGGTCTTCCCACTTACAGAAACATTTGTAACTTTAACATTGATGTGACAACATGGAGGAAAAAAGCATATCTAAATAAAGCAGTTATTAATGCAGTCACCGAGGGCAATATTTACCTCTTGGGCTTGAAGACAACCTTCTGTCCTCCCTCAAGCACGAGCAAAGCTTTCAGCTGCGTCCCTTTGTACCCCACGTCGGCTTTGACGATCCTCTTGGTGGTCATGGCGTGCATGACGGCGCCCAGCTCGGGGGTGTCCTCGGGGTACACCTCGCGGGGCACCACCCACTGCGCCGCGATCTCCCAGGGCGACTGCAGCGTGTGCTCCAGCCGCGGCTCCAGCGCCACGCGCAGCCCCGCCAGCATCCGCTGGAACGCGCGCTGGTCCTCGCGGTTGGCGGCCGACGTGTCCAGGTTGTCGATGAGGAAGACCTTGGTGAAAATGAAGATGACGAGGAGGATGGCCAGCAGCACGACTCGCTGCTTCAGCTTCATGGTGCCCTTCGGCCCTTCTCCCCTGAGCCTTCCTTCCGAGCGTCACGGGAAGTCTGTTGGAGATCAGGGTGAGGAAGGGGATGTTAGTTGGTGCATTTCGTGCCTAACTTGCATTGTAAAAGATGTCTCGCCACTGAAGCATCTCCTGGTACCCCTAAAAATAAACAAAACACAAACTTACAATCCCATAAATCCCACCAAACTCAAGATCAAGTTTATGTTTGGAACATAAGCCTGCATTAGTGGAAACTTGTATCCTAAAGCCCGAACACTTCTGTTAAACGCACTGGGTTTGCTGCCTTCCTGCAGCCTTTCTGTGATCTGCATGGAAGGGGGAATTGCCAGACAGCATCTCTGCACAGCTGAAATCACAGCAGCTGCAACCACCAGAGGCAAGACTCTTGCAGGGAACTGTGCTTTAATGTGATTGCTCCAGTTTCACATGCACTTGTCCACTAGTGAAAGATCCCATGACTGCTGGTGTCCTAAAGGCCTATCCCTCACCAAAGCTCCCAGGGAGATTTTAGGACAGCTCACAACAGTGAGAACAGCTGCACAGCCTACTTTCCTGAAGGTACAAGACATAAGGACAGAATAGACTTAATTGTTTATTGCCTTTCATTTGCTGCCACTGTAATTTACTCAGCTTTTTTTTCCATTCTTAAAAAGAAATGACTTGGGGTGGAGGATGACACCTTTACTTCCTCACAGTTAACTGAGTACCTTCTGCATTCAACTGTAAAACCCATAACCACAGAAAATACACCAAGTGTCTGCAATCTCAACCAAATTAACCAGAAAAAATATCCCAGACCACTAACCCTTGCCTGTTCTCAGCAGCCCCACCTACAGCAGTCAAAGCCACGTCTGTTTCTGTATTTACAGTGGGCTGCAGTACACGTCTGGCCCCTCAGTGAGCCTTGGCCAGGGCAGTGTTCTCATGTAAGGACCAGAGAAAGCACCTCAGTTATAGGGACAGAATTACCTTCCTACTATTAGCTGAATGTAGCCAAAAGCCAAATGGAAAGGGGGCAGGAGGCACACCTCTGAGGGGCACTGGGAGCCAGCTGGAATTTCTCTTTGCACCAGCCACACTGATCATGCAAACCCTGAGCAGCACCCTGAGCTGGGGGAGGACTGACATAGAAAAGCCTTCTCATGCAATTTCAAAGTAAGTGTAGAAATCAGCCATATTTAATCATGGCACTGGAAAAAATGAGCTGCCACAGGGTCATTTACCAGCAGCAGCCACAGGACAGCCAGGCCTTGCCTGGCAAGGCACACACAGGTCACAGCCATCAGGGCAGAGTCAGGCTGGCACAGTGGAGGAGTGTTAGCACAAAAGGACATGCAAACCCACAGAGGACTCCACAGCACCCAAAGCAAATTGACACGAGGTCTAGAGCAGACCCATCCAGCTACATGGCTCTCCCACATCCCTGCTAGCACTCACAGCAGGATAGAGATCCCAGGAAGGGCAGAAGCCTCAGGGATGCTTCAAACTTGAACTGTGGTCCCCTGTTAACTGTGTAATACTGATTTTAATCTGTTGGAAAATGAGTGCTTGTGCTCATACTGAAAGAGAACAAATCACATGTTTGTATGGAAATTAGAGCATATTATTATTCTTCATCTAGTTGTGTTTTGGCAGCCTGTTCTTCTCCAGACAGCACTGCCACCTGCACATTACCCACTGCAAGCACAAGAATGAGAAGCACAGACAAGGAAGATGCACCTGGCCCAAAACCTCTCATTCCTGCTGATACAGACTCACCCACAAAGAGATCCTTAAATAATAATCATATTATTCTTAAAATTAAACAGACAAGCAAAGCAGATTGGCTGCACCTGTACCCTTTCATCTTAACTGTATAATTCACTCCTTTAAAACTACTAATTCTGAATTATTTGGAGCACTGCTGTTACCAAGATAGGCTTCCATTCATTTTCAAAATCCATTCGAGTTTGTAAGGAGTTAGGCAGAAGAACAGAGGTCATTTCAGAACAGTGACTCCTTGCTGTGAGATATGTGAATACACAAATTTAAAGAAAGCCTTGCAGCCCAGTGCTGGCTGACTAAAGCACAGGGCAGGGTGTTCCACACCTCTGGAGCTCAAAATGAGCACTCATTTTTCTAGACTGACTTCCAGGAATGTTTCTCTAGGGATGTTCTTCCTGGGACTCGGGAGGAGAATACAACTACAGTCACTGAAATTAAAGGTCATTCACTTAGTTCGTCTTTTGTGATGGCTTTGAAACTAATTTTGGCTGAAACCCTCCTATGAAGTAAATAGAATTTACATAAATAAATCAAATTAAATATTTAACTATTTGCTGGTGAGTTGGCTCTCACTTTTTAGTGACATCTGAGGACATGAGTCATCGGCTGCTTTCCTCCAACAAACACCAAACCCCCGAGGTTGCCACGCAATCCATTTCCCAGAGCTCCATGCACAGCCTGCACTTTGCTCCTTGGTGCCAACACTAAACTCTCTGCCCTACCAGCCAAGGGAATTGAATCCTTTTATGAACAAGTTTACCACAGACAGCAAGAACTTGAGTTTGCTGCTTGAAATTGAAGGTGGCAAGGGCAACAGCGTTGAGGCGATGTAAGAAAATATTTATGCAGTTTTGGAAGAAAGTAATTTGAAAAAGACAAGTCTTTGGCAAAGCCTTGGATTGGAAAGCAAGATTATGAGAACTCCAGAAGCATCAAGCTGGCCCTGGAACGAGGTCAGAGATGAGAAAAGTGAAATAACAATACACCACCAACATTTTAAAGAGGAAAAAATAAAGTGAGCGTGAGCATGTGGAATGAATGGCAAAAGGGTCTTGGACAATGACAAAAGTAAACACAGCTAAAAAGAGAACTAACAGCCAGAAATAAACAGCCCTAGCAGCTTTTAAATGCTGTAGTCAACTGCAAGGTTTGCATAAGAAATACTTCTTGTTTTTCACTACCTCTCTGGGAAATTTCCTGATCAATTCTTTCTCTTATTACAACCAGGTCTATATTCCCAGCAAGTATGAGTCTTCCAACTGAATATACAAATAACAGCATCTCCTCAGTGAGGCCACACCACCATGCACACAAACAGGAATTAAAGCATGTCTTCTGGCATTAAATACCAACATCAGACCACCTCACTCCCAGTTCAAAAAACACCATGCAATTTGCCTGTTACAAAAATCACAGCTACTATAAGCATCTTACAAAGTTAGTAGAAAAATACCACAAGACATTTTTTATTGGAGTCACAAAATCAATGCCGTGCCTCATATCACAATCTTATTTTTATATCATAAAGCTTTTTAGCTGCTGTGTCAAAAATACTTGTGTGTACAATTTGCCAGGATTTCATTATGCTCCAAGTCACAAATCAGGTCTGGGGGCAGGCAAAGGTTTAGTTTGGCAGCACAAGTACACAAAAAATCATAGCTCAAACAGACACTGATCTGAAATGGATATGGTGGAAGTAGAGTCTAATTCCTGTTTAATGCATGGGGCTTTTCTTATATACACTATACCTTTTGGGATTACCTATCAAAAGGCCTTTAGAAGTTCTCCAGTAAATCCTGGAAAATGTCTTGAAGAAACATCGTATACAGTAGTGACATTTTCCTCTTTCCAAAACATCCTTCAGTCTCACCAGATCAATCTTCTTTCCCATCCTCCCCTCTCTGGCCAGCTCCTTGGTGGCTCATGCCTACCCTCTCTGTGTGAGCCTTGTTATTCCAGTTTCCACAGGCAGGCTCCCACAGACCCTTCCTTGGATTTCTCAGACTCATTCTGTCACTTCCACTCTCTGCGTGCTGCCTGCCTTGTGTACAAGTTTAGTCATCTAAAGCTCAAGGCTTCCCACATATTTACTTGTCTGCTGTTTCTCCATCTCCTTTGCTGTTAAAACCCTCCTTCTCTTGTTATTTTGCCTCTTTATCACAGGCAAAATCTGTGACTGTCTGCACTCAAACTTTCCACAAACACAAGTGAAGCCCCTGTTGGGAGCTACAATACTGATAAATACCAAAGACCACAAGCATTGTAACCACTGTGATATCTCTGCCTACAGCTGCAACAATCAGTAACTGCCTGAAACGTTCTCACACAGCTTTGGAAAGAAACAAAATCATTTTGTCCATCTGCCTGCCCACCTTGGCCTGTTATATCCCTTAGCAGCTTTAGAATCTGTCGCCAGCATTCCTGCCAAATTTGACAGAGGAATACTTGTGTGAGCTTTACAAAAACCACAGGCCTGACAGAGGACAAACGCCTTGAGAAGCCAAGGACAATTGGGTAAATATCCTGAATCTTCCCCAGCTGCAGGCACAGCAAACAGGAACACCTGACTCAGCTGGCTGCACAAAGAAGGACAGGGCAGACTGGGATACAGGCAGCTCCTGGGCAAGAAGCACCTACCAGGCACTGAAGCCAGTGGGAGCTAGGCAGGAGTTGGATGTGGCAAACAACTCCTCAGGAAACCAGGCTGCATTAATCCTCCTTGCAGAATGACTTTCCACCAAGTACTGTTTCCTATGGAAACAAAGTTTATATAATCACACTTTTCACTTGGATCCACCAGCTAATTCCAAACACATCTGAGAGGACAGGAGATGTTTTGAAGACAGGATTTATGTGCTTATTGGAAGCTGGCAGCTGGGGGTGCTGCAGGAAGGGCCATGGCCTTGGCTCAAGAGTTGTCTGCTTGCCTTGGCCAAGTGGGCAACCCACGTGCACACAGCTGGCATGGGCAGGGAGCTGGGAATGCCATGTGGGCAGGGAGGGATTGGGAGCACTGAATTGGGGAATGGTGCAGGACAGGGGCAGGAGCCTAGAGCACTGACACAGGGGTGCTGGGACCTGGTCAGAAGACAGCTGGAACAACTCTCCCCTGTCCCCATCCCAGTCACTGACATTCCACCTGATCACTACAGGTCAATAAAGCCAGCAGGAAATGCTATAGGGAGTCTTGTTCCACTGGGAAATGGAGCCAAGGCAGTGAGAAAATTCTGCAGTTTCCCTTCTCCACTTGACATGTTTATTCAGCTCCTACATAAGACTGGCATTAAAAATTTAATGAGGGTCCACGTACCCATCTGGCTTTTAGAAGCAATGAGCCTGTCTCTGCTGTAGGATGGTGCCAATCAGCCTCCCCCACTCCTGAGGAGAGGCAGTGGAATTCTGGTGACAGAACCAAGCTGACAACTTTGTACCACAAAGCAAAATAAACTTTGTACCTCAAATGGAGGCAAATCTTGTAGTGACTATGTAGGCCAGACTTAAGGACATGAGGGGTGCAGTGAGTCGTTCCCAAGTTAAAACAAGACACAAGAATGCCTGTTCTGTAATAAGTACCAGGTGAGATCCACTCACAATGAATCCAGTGCAAACCTAGGATCTACATTTCACATTTTACTCTGTTTGCTCAGCTCCTAAAGCACTGTGGATGTTGTAAGGCCTCAGAAGGTACAACTGAACAGCTGCAGTGCTTATGA
>VYXF01011491.1:105845-125093 GCA_013397295.1 Polioptila caerulea | reverse complement strand
GGGGGCGCCCGCCAATGGGGCGGCGGAGGCGGCCGGGTTAACCCCGCCCGCCGCCGGTGCCGCTCCACGGCTGCCGGGAAGATCCGTGGCTTTGGGGTGAGAGACGTTTGTCACACGCGTTTTTCAAATACATATGGGAAATCCTGAGCGGTGGCTGCGCGCAGCAGCGCTCCGCGGGAGCAGGATGCTGTGGCAACGGGTCCGGTGACAACGCGCGCTGCCGTCAGAGGCACTTGGCTCCTCGGACTTTGGAATTACAGAATTATAATTTAGAATTACAGCCCTCTTAAACAGTGTTATTGTACCATATAGCCCTATTATACTACATATTATGACTATATGCAGCCCTCAGCAGTACACCTCCTTTTATAATCTAGCACCAATAATCGGATGCTATTCAACCATAACATCAATAGAATTTTATCTCTCCCCGTTCAACTACAAACAACACATTAATTTAAAATTTTTTCCCCCTGCGTTCACACACTCCGAACATAAAACAAGGCTCCGGTGTGAGCTCGGTGTGGCAGACACGGCCGAAGTTTGGCAGGGAACGCGCGGCCGGTGCTGGCCGGGCAGTGCCGGCAGCAGCCCCGGGATGCGCCCGCAGGAACACCGGGGCCCCGCGGGTACCGCGGTCCCGCACGCACCCGCACGGCTCCTCACCACCCAGAACATTTTCTGCTTCGTTCCCGCTCCACTTGCTGTTCCTCGTCGGGCTTTTTTGTCCGTTTTCACAGAATCATTTAGGTTGGAAACGACCTCTCAGATCATCGAGTCCAACGCAGTGGACTGCAGGATCTTGGGCTGCTTTAAGACTGCAACAAATACTGCACTTGCAGACCGGCCTGAAGTGGAAAATAAATGTATTTCTTACCAGGAATTTTCCCTTTCCCCCCTCCATTTTTAGGACTTGGAATGAAAACTTTTAATGGGACTTTTAAAAACCCCTTGGAAAAAAAAAGAAAAATAAAAAAATCATACCTAGTGCTTTATGACTTCTTGCTGCAAGGTTCCAAATGCCTCAAGCAAACATCTTTGCAGATATCCACACTCAGGCTACTTCTCTTGTGCAATGCTATTGCTAGAGGGAAAGAAACATAGAGATATATAGATATTAATGGCACAGTCTCATTGTATGGACTGCTCCTCTGCCAACTCTTCACCCAATTAAAGTTTTAAACCTAAGTACAATCTCAGCTTTCATTATTAATTAGCACGTTAATATTTAAGTGCTGAGCAATTGTCTACAGCCATAGAAACACGAAGGGCTAGGAAGTGGCCAAGTGCATCAGGTTACAGACCAGGCACGGAGCTGGGGATGTTGGATGGCCAGGGGACCAGCAGGACACAGGCTGGTCATGAAGGGCCATCATGTTCCAAAGCTGACAGGCAAAAGAGCTCTGTTATCCCTTGCCAAGAGTGCAGCAGACCCCAGGAAGATCGAGGAGCTGATGGAGCTGGGGCTGCCTGCAAAAGTCTGCAGGTCATAGGAGTAAGGACTGTCTCAGGCTGGGGAAGGACAGCAGTCACAGGGTCATCTCAAAAGCTGGGGCTGGTGTGGGAAGGAAGCCATAGAGGCTGTGAAAGAATTCTATCTGCTCCAGGAAAACCTCTGCATGCTTAAAAGGAGAAAGCTTTAAATCAACATACACACTGTCACCAGCTACTGCCCAAGATCTTCCTGTTCAAAGAGCTGTGTGATCCTGGCAGCAGGCTGAAATCAGATTTACACCATACAAAAGAGATTCCTGAGACCAAGATGCCACTTGGACCTGGCAAAGCATGTTGAGCATTGCTTTGCAGAAGATACCTGTATAAAATAAAGCCACGTGTCAATAAGCTGAAGGTGCAGAAATAACTGGAGGCAGGGTGCCTCTGAGGTCAGGCATCAAACACTGACTCTTGGATGGAAACCCTTCAGCTGAAAAGGTGCCACCCCCAACTCTGTTCCTCCCTGCCAGGCAGTGGAGAGACAAACAGGAATCACTGCCTTGACTTATCCCTGAGGAGGAGCTCTTGGATACTGTGAAATGAGAATGTGAAAGAACATAAGAGACATGAGACAGAGACTAGGGAAGGACAGGGCAGGTGAGCTGAGGAGCACTTAATGTGCACCAAGACTTCTCACACCACTGTGGGGGTTCACCCCACTCAGTGCCCACCTTCCCCTGCCTTCTCTGCAGGGTGACCTCTGAGGAAAAGGAGGGCCCACAAGGTCATTGCTCAGCAGAAAGGTGCCACAAGAAAGCTTTTACTGGGATTACAGTGGCAAAGGGGTCCCTCAGGACATGGTCAAAAAGGCCAGATCCTTAATACTGGATGGATGGAACCCAGGTTTGGACAATGTGTAAACCCTCAGGAGTCTCCCAAGCACAAGAACCCAAGTGTGGCATGTGATGACAGTCCAGGAGACCTCATAAGCAGGTCAGAGGAGCAGACAGGCCAGGCAGGGCTGGCTCCTCTCTGCTGGACCTGTCCAGAGAGAAGGACAGCAAGAGGCTTCCCTTTCAGATCCACCCCGAGACACTACAGCCTCCAGCTGCTGGTCACTCACCACCAGCAGATGAAGTCACTCCCACCAAAAGTCTGCTGCTCAGAGGTTCTGCCTCATGACTCCTGAATCTGTTTCAGAGAAAAATCAACAGAGTTAGTTTGTATAGGTGCTTTGAGCCACCTGGGTGATTTTGCCTGGAGCAGATTAGGAAATGCACACCCCAGTTGCTCCTAGAAAATGTTGGATACAGGAGTTACAATCAGAAACTACGTGTCAGTATTTTAATGGAGCACCACACCCTGAACATGAAGTTAAAGCAGTTATGTGAGGGATTAAAAATCTTTTTATAGCACTGTCAGGCTTATTTATACAGTTGTAAGTGTGTAATTAAATATTTGGGATATTTTTTTCCTCCAAAACTCTGTTTAACTGGAAAGACAAAAACACATATTTAACATTTAAACTTCCTTAATTGCTTTTAAATGTCACCACCAATTAAACAGTGTTTATTCTCAGTCTAACTGACAGCAGCACAAAGAGTCACCTCTCCACCTGGGCACAAAGGCTTTAAGGGAACAGCAATGCACATTTGCATTGCACAAGCTGATTTTATTCTCCTTGCCTCCTCATCAGCACCTCTGATGGCCCTGTGCCTGCTCCTGCCTGTTTTCCTGCATGACAGCTGATAATCCCAGCTTCATTTGCTGGTGCAGCAGCCACCAGCTCACTGCAGACCAAGTCTCCTCATGGAAACAGGGAAGAGTCCTGGTCCCGTGGGAGAAGAAAACCAAGAGCAGTTAAACAAAGGCCAGATGTTTGTTGGGGTCCCACAGAGGACAACTAACTCCCCTCTGCCTAGAGAAGACAGAGAATTTGGGGATCATTAACATCTCATCTGAGCTGCACACACTGGAAACCTGACAAGGGCAATGGAGTGGCCATTTCAAATGCATTGAACT
Organism: Polioptila caerulea; assembly: GCA_013397295.1. Lineage (NCBI taxonomy): Eukaryota > Metazoa > Chordata > Aves > Passeriformes > Certhiidae > Polioptila > Polioptila caerulea. Next base: position 121,637 of record VYXF01011491.1, on the reverse strand, counting down.
TGGATAAAATAATAAATTTTAAAATATCTTTTTAAAGTTCAGAGTAATTTTTAAGTTAATGTGTGAGACTAGTTTGGCAATTTCATGAAGCATCAGTACCCAAAATCAGCTTTTGGAAGGTTGAATCCCTGCCCATGGCAAGGGGTTGGAACTAGAGGATCCTTTAGGTCCTTTTGGAACTGAAACCATTCTGTGATCCTATGAATAAAAGCATTGGGCATAAAATATTAGGGTTCAGCATAGCCTGGGAAAAAGAAAGGGAGAAGAGAGACTGCCTTGCTTGGAAAACAAACTCCACAGAGACAGATGGTGCCAAGGAACAGGGGCAGTACCCACAGCACCAAGACTTTACCTTTCTTCCTCTCTAAAATAATACAAGTGTTGGAGATAGTGGATTAAAGCAATTCTCAAGCTACTCACAACAAATCAAGCTCTGTTCAGCTGAGGGGTTGGAACAAGTCACTGTGCTGTGACAACACACCAGCCAGGCTGTTGTGCACCTTCTCTTGTACGTGGGTACCAGCCCAAAATAACTCAAAATATTGAAATCACAACTAGCTGACTTTAGGGCAAACCAAGTGAGCTGTGCAGAGACTCTTATGGTTCTTCCTGTCACTTTCTCAGGCTGTCACCAGAACATGGAGATTTATTTTTAATGTGTGATCTTTATCAGATTCCTGATCTGAAAGGCCTCCCTTCTTCAGGGAGCCTCGTGAAAGAGAGGGGTCACAGCAAGGATCCTGAACACAGCCTTGAGAACTGACCTGCAGAACTTCTAAGTCATTGAACCTTGACCCCAGCTTGGCTGCTAATGCAACAGCTACAGAATGAGAACTGCTGTCATGAAAAAGGCTTCTAATTCCTCTCCTGGTGATTCAAGATATCACTCCAATTTATCCAACCTTACTAAAGGAGTAGTTGATGCTGAGTGTCCTCCATGGCTGCCAGCTGACACTTCCTTACAGATAACCCCCTCGATGGTTTCCCTTTAGGCAACTGCTACAGAATGCAGGGTGAATTTCCCTTTTGTTCACAAGGTTGTGGTGTTTTTCAGTAGCACTAAATTCCAGAGACAACCGAAAGGAAATGCCCCTCTGTGAACAGCAATCCTCAGGACCACAGCTGGTCTGGCAGAGGGGCAGCCCCTGTGACCCCCATGCACAGCTGGCAAAGCTGTGGGTGTTGCATCTGGAGCACAACCAGGAGAACTTCCAGTGGGTAAGGACAAGGAGAGAGCAAGCCCAGTCTTGTTGGAGCTAAGCTATTCACATGTCAAGTCTAATTCTATTTCCATGAACACCTCCTGTCTTGGAAGCTAGATCTGTCTGTAAGAATTTTTGAAGTGTCTATAAATACTTTGAATCTCAAAGGTTTTTATGAATGGACTCACTGGCTCTGTGCAGAAATCCTTTACTTGTTCACTGGGATGAGATCTTGCCTGGAAATGGGGGGACTGCTTGGCCAGCTCACTGCTCCCAGGGCAGGAGCTCTGCCCACTGATCTCAGCACAGCTTGAGGGAGGGGTGACATGGCTGAGGGTGAAGGAAAACCATACCACAGTCTGGCCACAGCCCTGAAATGGCCATGGTTTAGACATAGATGGTATCTTTACAGTCACTGATACACTGGAGCTTGAACTTCCTCTAGGATGGAGTGAGGGTGTCAAACTGAGGCTGATCAACCAGCACCATTCCTTCAGTGGGAAAATGATCCCTGAACTGTAAGACTGATGATATCCAACCTTGCTCACCCACAAAGATCAACAACTCCAGTTCTAGCAAACTGAGTTTATATGACAACTCATTTCTACTGCACATTCTGGCTTTGCTCAGCCCAGTTTGTTTCAGTTTCCCCTTCTGCAGACAATGTAAACATCTGAGAATTAAATATCCTATCACACTTGGAGAAAACCAATTAGACCAGGCAAGTCTCAAGGAGAACAGTGCACCTCCAGCACTCAGGTGTTCCAGCCAGCACATGAGGAATGGGACAGCTCCCAGACCACCCTGCAGTGCCTGGCTGCACTCACATCACCAGGAGCCTCCTCAAACACCACCCTCTTCTTTCTGATCTTTAATCCTGCACATGAATTGAATGATCCTGTTCAATCTGGAGTGAGAAGGGAAACCGATTCCTTTATAACTGGGATGCTCTCTGCCCAGAGTCAGTCCAGAACACAAGCACAGGAAGGCATCCAGGACACGTTCCAAAGAGCCAGACCATCCTCTGAGTGACTTGCAGCAAGAACAAACACAAAGCTGCTGCTCTGCATATTCACAATGCACATTTACCATCCAGCTTTGCAGCTCTTACATTTTTAAACAAGAGTCCAGACTGGAAAGGAAATGATTGGCATCTTGACCTCACCTTGCCATGAAGCAGCTCCCTCCAATGCTTCCAGCTGTGCANATTAGACCAGGCAAGTCTCAAGGTGAACAGTGCACCTCCAGCACTCAGGTGTTCCAGCCAGCACATGAGGAATGGGACAGCTCCCAGACCACCCTGCAGTGCCTGGCTGCACCCACATCACCAGGAGCCTCCTCAAACACCACCCTCTTCTTTCTGATCTTTAATCCTGCACATGAAGGGGATCCTGTTTAATCTGGAGTGAGAAGGGAACCTGATTCCTTTTTAACTGGGATGCTCTCTGCCCAGAGTCAGTCCAGAACACAAGCACAGGAAGGCATCCAGGACACGTTCCAAAGAGCCAGACCATCCTCCGAGTGACTTGCAGCAAGAACAAACACAAAGCTGCTGCTCTGCATATTCACAATGCACATTTACCATCCAGCTTTGCAGCTCTTACATTTTTAAACAAGAGTCCAGACTGGAAAGGAAATGATTGGCATCTTGACCTCACCTTGCCATGAAGCAGCTCCCTCCAATGCTTCCAGCTGTGCAGAAGAAAGTCCTTCAGGAAACTCAACCCACTGCTGGCACATTCTTCAGACCTTCTTAGAATATTCCTCATCATCCTCTTTTTGGTAAATGAGCTTTTGTGGTTTGGCAACAGGATTCAATAAATATTTCTAATAGAAAAGAGACAAAGGATTTTTGCATTTCAATCTGACTTTGAAGACAGCAAAACCTTCTTTGGAAAAAAAAAAAGTATTCTCTAAAAGATGACATGAATGAATCTAATCACTGGCCTGTAGTATCAGAAACAAGGATCAGGAAGACCTGGAGAAGGTCCCTCCAAACACCTCCACAGGGTGTCAGTGTTATTTCAAATTTGGGTCATTTTATGCTGGAATCAGACTAATTTCTCACCACATTTTTTATGAGTCTGTTCCTCAGAGAGCAGCTGCCACCACAGAGTTTTGCCCATATTTTTCATTCTAATTAAATTAAATTAATTTAATTAAAACAAAATGTCTTAAAACGGGGAGATGGAAACACATAGTCACTGTGGTCTGGGGACAATGGGAGGTTCAGAGGCGTCTGCCATGGGACCACCACTGTGAATTTGCTCCCAGTTTGCTGGTGGGATTCTCAGTTGCTGCTGGGCATTGATCTTCCAGCAGATGATCCAGAGCCCTTCCACAGGCCCCAGCCCAGGGCTCCAAGTCCCTTCCCTGACATGGCCACCACAAGCACCCCTGGCACTTCAGGAGTCTGCCACGACCCGTCAGTGTTTGGGAGCCATTTGAGAGCTGACTCTGAGGCACAACAAAGCTGTTTAAGTTGACCCTTGCCAAAAATGATTTTCCAGACCCATGACTACCATGGCTGTGCTGAAACAAGGTCCCCCTGTGCTCTGGCAGCCGTGGCAGATGTGTGCTGTGACACACAATATCTGCACCAGCCAGCTCTAGAGCCTCTGCAGGGCTCTGCTGGGACACCCTGGAATCTCCCTGATCCTTGTTTCTGCTCCAACAGTCCTCTTCCCAGCAGCTTGCTTCATCTTCCAGTGGTCCAGCCTTCTACAACACTCATAAAACAGCTCCCCTTCTAACCTGTAATTGTGAGAGCTACTGGAAGCACTGTTGGATGTCTAACAGGGATGAATCCCGAGTCAGGAGGTTTCTACAACTATTAACCACTCAGCATTTCAGTTCTTTATTGTATTATTCTAAAATGTGCCATTTCTTATCAGTGTTAGGGACATCACCCCAAAGAACTTCTCCTGAAAGCAATGCTCAAGAACTGTAACAGGCAGCAAACAGGCAGCACATTGTGTTAGCCCTGCACAGAACATGTTCTGCCTCAGCTATCAGCAGGCAGTTTGGCAAACAGGGGTGTTTTTCTGCAGGGCCACCAACTTAAACTGCCCCTGCCACACTCCTCACCATTTATCCTCCCACCCCTCTGCCAGCCTTTCAGGTGTTCCAATACCATGGCCTGTCAGGATGGGCAGTCAGTTGAATTGCAGAACTGAACTCAATTAAAAGTAATCTGCAATCAAAGTAAGCCAGTATATATTTAACCCAGATTAATGATCCCATCCAATTCACCAACTGCCCAGTAGTTGTGCCACCAGGACCAAGGGTGGGAGGAGCACTGGATGGGAAGGAGGTGCTGGACATTTAAATCAGTGCAGTTCAATTTATACCCCTGGAGTCTGACTTGCCTTAAAGTAACAAAGAGATGAAACCCCAGATCTCCAAAAATGCCTAAAAATTCAACTTCCCATAGACCACAAAATGGTTTGGGTTGGAAGGGACCTTAAAGACCCTCTCATTCCACCCCCCTGCCAAGGGCAGGGACCCCTTCCACTATCCCAGCTTGCTCCAAGCCCTGTCCAGCCTGGCTCTGAACACTTTCAGGAATGGGGCACCCACAACTTCTTTGGACAACCTGTGCTAGCGCCTCACCACCTTACAGGGAAGAATTTCTTCCCAGATTTCAGGATTTTCACGTTCTAACATTTTTGTGTTTATGTCTTACATAATCAAAGAAGGGCAACAAATGGCACCATGTCCAGAGGAGGGCAACAGAGCTGGGGAAGGGGCTGCAGCACGAGGGAGCTGGGGCTGTTAAGCCTGGAGAAAAGGAGGCTCAGGGGACACCTATTACTCTCTACCACCACCTGACAGGCAGTTAGAGCCATGGGGTGGTCAGGCTTTTCTCCCACGTTAAAAAGCGATGGGACAAGAGGAAATGGCCTCAAGTTACACTAGGGGAGGTTTCCATGGGGTATTAGGAAACATCTCTTCATGGAAGGGGTTGTCCAGCCAAGGAACAGGCTGCCCAGGGAAGTGGCAGAACCCCCATCCCTGAAAGTGTTCAAAAAACATGTATGTGGCACTTGAGGACACAGTTCAGAGGTGAACACTGTGGTGGTGCTGGGGGAACAGTTGGACTGGATGATCTTGGAGGTCTTTTCCAACCTTAGCAATTCCATGATTCTAAGACAGCTGGCTCTTTCTGCTTTCCCCCACCACAGAGAGCAGGGCACCAGGCAGGGGACCAGCCTCACAGCAAGCCCAGCTCTTGCTCAAAGCTATCTGGTGGTCTGCAGAACATAAAAATATTTTGGAACAGCTGCACTGGATGATTGCAGAGAAGGAATATTGACTGGGACTGCTGCGGCTATTTCTTAAGTCTTTAAAAACGAAACATCATGGCAGCTATTTAGCATGGCTTTTGAAAATTCAAATATTGACAGAAGGAAGTTTTCCAAAGGATGCCAGCAGTTTTTGCAGGAACCCCAGCAGATGAAACACTGCAGTGTCAGATGTGGGCAGCAGCACAACCAAGCCCACAAGCTCCACACAGGCAGGAGAACTTCCAGCACTTTGCCACTGGAGCTGGGGGTGGCGAGGGCTGCAGGGTGGAAGGGAGAGGCTAAAATGCCCCAAGGAACTACAATCACACATGCCAAATCCTGCATTTTACTGGGAAAGGGAGAGAGTGACTTCACTCTTTACCTCCCCTTCCCCACTTCCCTTGCCCCAAACAGACAGATGTGGCTTTGCAAAAAATTAATTACAGATGGAGGCTAAGACAAAAAAGAAAAAAAAAAAAAAGGGAAACCCCCCCACCCCCACCTCTCAACCACAAGGCTTTTTCCTCTGCAGACTTGAGGATGGATGGGGTGACCTGGGAAAACTGGCAGATGGAAAACCCATTACAGATGTGAGGTTTGGAGAATAAGGCTGAGGGACAATTTGAGAGTTGTAAATTTTAACTTTGGGGGTTTAAATGCATTGCTTAGCAACACAAAACAAATAGGAAACAAGAAGCCTCATGAGAGAGATGCTTAAATATTTTAAAATCCCTATTTGAGCTGAAGACTACATTACCAGAGACCTGAGGGGCTTCTATTCTCAACAAATACAGTCAAGTAAAAAAAAAATACGAGGACTGTAATCTCATTTCCACACCAAAATGTACGTGATTTGTTTTGGTCAAGGAGAATAGTTATTTGTTTGTTCCTGTTCCTGTTTTGCACAGTACAAACCTGAGTAAGAGCAGAATACACAACGAAATTTTAAGCATTTTGCTGCCCAGGAAAGATTGTCATAACGTGTTCAAATACAGGCAGGAAAGCTGCTTTACTGAGCATGCATAGATTGCATCTGATCATTGCTACCACATGTCTGACCCTCGCTAGATGGTCCAAAACCATTTAATGCTGCTGCATAAATCATCTCCTAAACCCCCTGACATCTCAGAGGATGGCAGGGGCCTCCATCCCCAGGGAGAGAAGGATGAAAAAGAACAGATCACCTGGAGACAAACACTGAACATTTTACACTATTCCTTCACCATGAAAAAGGTAAGAGGGAAGGAAAAACAACAACAACAAAGACATTACCAGATTTTAAAGGTCAAGTATTAGTTTTGGCCTCTTTTTTTTTTTTTTCATCTACTGAAACAGTAGGAATACCAAGTAAAGCAAAGCATGAAGCTTCTGAACAAGCCAGTGGTGAAAGCCTCACCTTCTGCAGAAAACATGAAGGAAAAATTCATTAAAGATTAAAAAACAAATTCCTAAGGAACCAAAACTCCTTTCAAGAATTCTCTTCTTCTCAGAGGTTGCAAAAGGAGCACTTAAAATGCATACATACATTTTTATATAGAAAAAAAAGCAAACATCAGATAGTTCTTTGCCTTATTCTGGGGCATCAGCCCACCATGTTACCTCTGGGGTGTGCTGAGCTGGATGCAGCACGCCCTGATCCTCTCCTGAACGGCTGAACCTGACATCATGCTGCTGCTTTCATGAAGGAGGGCCCCATCAGTGGAGTTCAGAAACAATCCAGACATTCCCACTTGGATTTGCTGCTTGAGCAAGAAGGGATATAGCAGGCCCACAGTTTTGGAGGATTTTTCCCTTTTTTTTTGTTTTGTTTTCCAGTTTTTTCTTATCTGAAAAAAGATACAGAAACCCAAACATAAATAACCTGAAATAACTAATGTTTGAAAGAGTTAAAATCACTAGGAAAGCTCCTCGGTGGCTTAGAACTCCAGGTCAATAAAACCAGCAGTTCATATAAACACTTAACCTTCAAAATCAATGAAAAATTGGAAGCATAATGGACACATCTAGCTCAACCTAATGGCCAGAAATATGGAGAGCAAAGAGAAAAGGCATTCTGACATAGAATCATGGAATGGTTTGGGTTGGAAGGGACCCTAAAGATCTAATCTAAGCCATCCCAATCCTAGTGGACACCTTCCACGGGACCAGGGTGCTCCAAGCCTCGTCCAGTCTTGCCTTGAACACTTCCAGGGATGGGGCAGCCACAGCTTCTCAGGGCAGTTTGTGCCAGGGCCTCACCACCTTCACAGGAAAGAATTTCTTCCTAATACCCAGTTTAAATCTACTCTGTTTGAACCCATTGCCCCTTATCCTGTCCCTCCACACCCTTGTAAATAGTCTCTCCCCATCTTTCCTTCAGGTACTGAAAGGCTGCAATGAGATCACCACAAATCTAGAATTTCTTCCTAATACCCAGTTTAAATCTACTCTGTTTGAACCCATTGCCCCTTATCCTGTCCCTCCACACCCTTGTAAATAGTCTCTCCCCATCTTTCCTTCAGGTACTGAAAGGCTGCAATGAGATCACCACAAATCTTTCCCTTTTCCAGGCTGAACAATCCCAACTCTCTCAGCCTTTCCTCCCAGCAGAGCTGCCCCCTCCCCTGATCATCCTGGTGTGACCCTATCACCAGTAAACCCCTGCCAGCTCTTTCCCAGGTAGTGCTGAGAGTGGCTGCCCCCAGGCCTTAGTGAGTCAAAGGGTTAAAAGATTTAGGAATTAGAATTGGAGCCAGCAAGATGAGAGCAACACATCATACAGCAGGGCCTGGTGTAATAACCAGAGGATCAAAGAAGAAACTGAGTCATTAATATACAGGTACAGAGCAAGACAATCTATTGTGTGTGTGACACTGAGCATTGTCAGAAATCAGAAAACCAAGACTTTCAGGGCTTGGAGCCAAGGAAAGAGCCTGGACCATAACCAAGGGGTCATGGAGACNAGGCCTTAGTGAGTCAAAGGGTTAAAAGATTTTGGAATTAGAATTGGAGCCAGCAAGATGTGAGCAACACATCATACAGCAGGGCCTGGTGTAATAACCAGAGGATCAAAGAAGGAACTGAGGGTTTAGTCATTAATATACAGGTACAGAGCAAGACAATCTATTGTGTGTGTGACACTGAGCATTGTCAGAAATCAGAAAACCAAGACTTTCAGGGCTTGGAGCCAAGGAAAGAGCCTGGACCATAACCAAGGGGTCATGGAGACCTGGCAACAGGACAGAGGGGTGAGGAAGAGTCTTTACTTCCTCCCACACGAGCACTGACTCAAGGCTTCACAAGGCCCCTGCCTCAGTTAAAGAGAGAACTGTGCAACTGCATCAGAAATGCAACTAATTTACACACAACACAGGGGCAGGTGATGAATATGTATAGGCATGTTAGTTAACTTTATAAATATGCATAATTGTTGTGAATAAATAGAGAATCCAGCACATGTCTTTAGGATGCTAGTCCAGCAATGAATAAACATACCACTCTTTCAACCCCAAATGAGGTGAAAGGTTTTGTGTCCATGGCACATCTTTAGTGCATCACTCAGTGGGAGCTGCTCTGGATGGCAGCAGGAGGCTGCTGCCAACAGCCCCGGGGGGATCAGCACCAGCATCGGGGCACACAACAGCCTGGGGGCTCTCGGGGGGCTCCCCAGGACCTTCATCCCAGGACAGGGACAGACACACCAAGAGCAGCACAGTGGGAACAGGGAAGGGCCAAGGAGAGGGGGAACTCTGCACCCAGCAGGGGAAGGAGTGGGGGAGCTCAGAGCAGGGTTTGTGATATTGCACCAAGGCAGGAATTCAGGGAAGGGCACGGTGTGAACAAAGCAACGGGGCCTCGAGGTTTGGGGGATTTCCAAGGGGTTGGCACAGGGAAGGATCGACATCTAGGAAGGGAACACTCGAGAACAAGGGGTGGATTCAACACAGATTTAGCAGGGGGATCAAGTGATGGACAACTGGGAAAGGGAGGAGGAAACTTGGACCAAACCAACCACCCTGGGGGAAACCAGGAACAGTGAATTAAAGAAATTACAATGCAAACACACATTAAAGAAAAACCCACCACACTGGTGCCTTCCCTGGATATGTCCAACAGGTCCATGTCCTTCCCCTGCTGGCACCCCGGAGCTGGAGGCAGCTCTGCAGGTGGGGAAGTATTTCTGTGCAGATCCTCAGCAGTTTATCAGCAGCACTACGTCAGCTGAAATCACCAGATGTAAAGACCACGGAGAAGACTCAAAAGATCCAACTCCAGCTGTGGTTCATCTCCCAGCAGCAAGAAATGTTCAAAATGCAACTGAATACTGTTTTGTGGGTGTGCAAGTCAGCAGTGTGTGCTGTCTGCACACCTGCCTGAAAGCCAACACTGAACTGTGCCTGGAACAGAGGCTTGATCTTGGGCCAGAAGAGGCATGTATAGAAATCTCCTCCAGGAAGGATTTCAGATGGATACTTTTAGTTTGGCCAGGAACAGGAGCAGAGACCACAAGCAGGTTGATGGGAGAAACAGTGAGGTGAGTACGTGTTTCCCTTTTATCTTGTTCCATTTCCCATCTCCCTATCCATGGCACAGGACTGTCAAGACTTCTTTCCTCCACTGTCCTTGCACTGTCCTTCTTTTTTTTNNNCTTCCTTTTTTTTTTTTTTTTTTTTTTTTTTTTTTTCCCCAGATTGGAGAAGGGGCATCTTTCCGAATCTTATACTAGGTTATAAAATTACCCACAGATCTCATTTACCAGACTCAAATTGAGAAAATACCTATTGCAAAAATCACTTGGTAGACAGCACCAGCAGATGACCTTAAACAAGGCCCCAGCAGTTCCCAGGTTTTTCTACAGTCAGGCAAAACTATTTGTCAAGATGTTAAATACATGCCAGAAACTGATTGTCTCATCTAAGCACAGACTCCCTGCTCCTGCTGGTACCACCCCTAGCCTGGGATAACATTGGCTGGAAAGTTTTACCAAAAATTCCCTTGGATAGCAAAGGGTCTAAGTTTTCCAGGATTAAAAAGGTAAGGAAGCCTGGCATCTTACCACCATAAACAAAGCCAGTATAACTTCCTTTATTCAACTCTGCAAAATTCTTATGGGTCTTCGATGCACAACACAGGAAGCAAAATGAAACACAAATTCATTATTTCCCCTTTGCCAGCTGCTTTTCCTTGCAATGAAACTTCTTTTCCCATCACGTTTCCATCACAGATGTGTTGTGAGGCTGGTCTGCTGCAGCACTGCTGCCCAGCCTGGCTTGCACTTCTTTGGAAGAGAGTGGCATAGAGAAGGCATAGTGAAAAGTGAGCCTTGCTTCGTTGGATTCTTTCCTGGATCAAGGCAGGAGTTCCTAGCAAAGCCCACGTTTGTGGCCAGAAGGCTCCCCCAGCCAAGGATGTGACACCAGGTCACTTGACACAGGGAGCTTAACAAAGGGAAAAAGCCCTCAGAGTTTACTCGTGCTCTTGGCTGAAAACAGGCTGCTAAAAACTGCACTCGAATCAAAGGGCAGAGTAGTGTGGAAACTGAAATCTCATCAGATATTCCAGTGGAAAGCAGAAGGAGCAGCTTCAGTCACAAGGCAGTGCTGCTGCTCTTGGAGCTCCAAGGGGCTGGGCAGGCCTGCCTGGCTGAACAAGCCTCACTTCTCTGGATGCTGCTGAAACCTGCCACTGTTGGTGCAACCGTGGCCTTGACATGAGCTGCAGGCAGAGGAGATCGATGTGGGGCAGGAGAGATGAGAGGGAAAAAGAGCACGGACAGAGATAGGAGGGGAAAGGGGCTGCTCTGTTCCCAGAGCACTGCCTGCCCCATCCCTCGTGAAAAGGCCCCTTCAGCCAGACCTATCTGTCAGCCTCTGACCTGCCTTTCAACATTATGATGCTCTTTGATTTTATTCATTCCTGCTGGAGGTTTTGCTGAAATATAAACAGCAGAGCATTTCAGCCGGAATTAAAAAAATACAAATAAAAGAAATGAGGAATTCCCCAAGCCTCCAGGCACATTTGAAAACACATTAAAAGGGACAGGACAGTACCGGCCTCATACATACCACAGCTGCAGTGATTCGCAGCAAAGTAAGGAACGTTGAATGTGCTAGTGTTTTGTTTTAAAACAGGGGCTTCACATTCAGAGAGATCTCTACAGCACCAAAACCTGAAGGAGAGAGTGAGAAATGCAGTGATTCCCACCTTTCCCACCTTGATATTTCTGCCTCTCCGTGTGCAGGGCAGGCTGGACTCCAGGAAAGCAGCAGCTTTTGTGAGGTCCCCAGGACTCTGGGAAATACAGGCAGCTTTACACTAGGATTTACAACCAGTAGGTCAAGAACAACTCCAAAGGTGTTTTATTACTTGTGATGAGGGACTATCAAAGAAGCCACAGGCTACTTTACCAACTGTTTGGTGTTACTCCTTTAGTTCTTATTGGCAACCCTCTGGGCTATTGCTCTATTTTTCTTTCCCCCTCCCACTTGCTTATCTTTCATCTTCCAGTCTCCAATATTAACTCAGTTTCATGTTGGAAATTAATCTGCACCAACACTAAAGAAATTCAGCTGCTAAAAAGAAAAAATAGAAAAGAAAAAAGGCAGCAGGTCAAGTACCTGACACGCACAGAGGCCAGGATGCTACTCCAGCACTTTATCCCAACACTGGTTGTACAAACAGAAGATGAGTTCTTGTGTTCTTTTAAATGAGTCACCATTAAAGGCAGAATGTTTTTTTGCACAGATTTTGACATTGCTATTTTCTGGTCTGAACCAAGGCCAAAGGATGAACATGGAGGGTTTTCCTCTGGTACACATGGGGCTGTAATGACATGTCCCAGCTTGTGATTGACAGTAATATCTTGGTCTCTTGATTCTTCTGACATGAAGACCAAACAGTGTTGGAAACTGTGTATACTCACCATATCCTTCTGCTTTTAGCATTTTTCAAATGCTGCCCAAAATAGAAGTTCAGACTTGCACTGTGACTGGCACATGTACAATCACTGGGGGAGACATAAGATCAGGAAATGTAAATGAATATTGACTGACACTTGTTTGCCCTGTGTGAAAATAAAGAGGCCCAGGCCAGGGCAGTTATGTGCTATAGCATCAGCAGAGATGGACTGGCTGCCTGTGTAACTTAAACAAAAATGGGGAGAGAGAGGTGGTCTCTGCTGTTAATCCATACTGGGGGATTTAGAAGCAAATAAAGCTCTATTAATCTTTCCAAGCTTGTATGTACAGATGTTTTACTTTTTGCAACACTACTTCAAGTTAAACCCAGATGGTGCAAATCAAGCTGTAATGCTCATTAAATATATTCTCAAAAAAAGCCTTTCTTCCATCCCTTCAGCACTCCAAGCAGTCTAGCAGGGCACAGCACCCACCCTGAGCAAGGCCTGCACATGGCACACTTGACTCTGCCAAGGGAACACAGTTCCAGCAGTGCCTCTCTGCAAATGGCTCCTCCAGCCAAGACTGAGACCTCCAGACCACGAGGCACTGGGGTGTGTGGATAAAATGCACCCAACTGCTAAGCTGACAACACCCACGAGTCCTGGACCATCTAGGCACATCTTTTTAGAACCAAATACATTTTTTTTTCCTCTCAACAGAGAGTTACAAGGCATTTTGGGAACCAAAATGGAATTTTTAAGGTATTAACCATTTTTCTTCTTTTTTCCTTCTCTTTGTAAATTGTACCTTCACCAAGAATTCTCCATGTTTATAAAACTGCCTATACATCTTTTCCATGGATTACACTGTTTATAGTGACCATTAAATTCTACACAGACCACTGTATAAACGGCCAGTTAAGCCTGAGCAAACATCCACCTTGTTTTTCCAATCCCACCATCACTTTTGCATTTACTCCTGTTTATCTGCTGTCTTGCAATGCCTTTTCTTGGCCTTACAACCACATGAACTTGCTCCTGCAGTCCTTTCTATAAGCAAATTGTTTCAAAGACATACCTACGCTTTTATGTAATAAAATGTGAAAAAGCAAAACCCCAAAGATGCTGTCCAGTGTAAATCATGATGGAACACTGATAATAAATGAACTTTATTCATGCCAGATAAAGCAACAAATCCTAATTTAACACACCAAATAATTTATCCTTAGCCAGAAAGACACTCAGACATTCAAACAGCCGTCTTTGTACATATGGAGGAGCTGCCAAGTCTCCATACTTGAATGATCTCATAGACTCTGGAAAAAAAAAAAAAAAAAAGAAAAACAAAACATTTCACCATACTAGCTGAATACACAGGGGCAGAAAAGGACCAAAATGAAAGCATTTTAGTGGTCTGGGTCCTAGTACAGATCTGTAGACAAGTGTGGGGAAAAATTATGACCACAAAGTCACAGAGAAAAAACAGAGCTAAGCAAACCCTTAAGTTTTCTACCCTGCAATGGTGCTATCTGTGAAGCAATGAGGAGTAACCACCCCTAAATATCTCTTGCTGTTGTTCTCTCTCAAACTCACATCAAGCTTAACTCATACTTCTTTCTGAAACAAGGAAAAGAGAGAGTGTGTACAAGAGCATGGAGTAACAGGACAAGGGAGAATGGCTTCACACTGACAGAGGGCAGGGATAGATGGGATAGTGGGAAAAAATTCTTCCCTGTGAGGGTGGGGAGGCCCTGGCACAGGTTGCCCAGAGAACCTGTGGCTATCCTGTCCCTGGAAATGTTGGATGGGGCTGGGAGCAACCTGTCTAATGGAAGGAGTCCCTGCCCATGGCAGGGGGGTGGAAGGAGGTGAGCTCCAAGGTCCCTTCCAACACAAACCATTCTGGGATTCTGTGAAAAGGTCTGCAGCAAATGATGACCACTGCTGGAGGAGTTAATGGGTAAAGGCAGTGAAGTCTTCCTCAATCCTCAGGAAAAGGTGATCAACCCAGGACATACATTCACTGCCTTTTCCTTGTGGAGGGAGGATTGCTGAGTTAGAAGGATAAGGAGAACAGGGGACAACACAGATACAAGCAAACAAGAGGACATTGATCCATGTGCTGCTACCTAGGAGAAATATCTGTGGGCAGCCCAGCTGGCTTGGGCTGAGGACTGAGCACAGACACTTACTGAGCTCAGCTTGGTTCCCAGCTGTGTACACTGGACCTGATCCTCCACTTGGGTAACTTTCCAGCTCCATTAAGCTGTGGATGATGACAATTTTACCAGCTGGAGACTGGCTGCTCTCGGGGTTTGCAGAAACACTGCGGTGTCTTTTACTGGGCAGCTGCACATGGAAAACCAGAGAGAACACACAAGGTACACCTCACCCTGCTCAGGTGAGACAAAGGCAGGCAAAAAATCTGAGGTTTAAACAGCAACTGACCAATTTGGATTTCAGCTTTGTCAGTTGTTAGGTCAGAATGGGCTGAAATTCCAAATGTGCCACATATTCAAACTCCCAGCTGACAAGAGAGACTTTACCAGTCCATTATAGAATGGAAAATGTGAATTTTCTTGAAGCCTTACATCCTGTTATCTACCTGCAACTCAGTATCTCCCTACACTGCTGCTCATAAACGAGGAGAGTGACCTCAGAGGGGAGAACCAACCCTGCCTCAGCATCTCTGAGCCCACCTCAGCCTCTCGGGGCTGCTCCCACCAGTTGGCCCCCAGCACTCCCCAACTCCCACCCCCACAAGCGGCGTGGCAGCGGCAGAGCTGTGTTTGGGGTGTCTGGGCGTGCAGGGCACAAGGCCAGCTCTGTGTCTCCAAACAAGGAGCAGCCCAGCCCAGCCCATGGCACACCTGCAGGGACTCCACACTCAGCCCAGGCCTCTGGAGTCTCTCTCCCCAGTCCTCTCTGCATAAATCAAGCAGCAGGGAGGCTCAGAAACATGACGAATACATTGGCTGGAATATCTCCTGCTGTAAAGACACAGGAGGAAGGGGGATACTAAACTAACCTTGCCTTGGATGGAAAAGCAGCTGGAATTTAATGTTCTTGGAAGCCAGCCCTGGCTGTTCAGACATGGATCTGCCAGGGAAGTCCCCAGCGGAGGCATCGCTCATTCTCCAAAACTGAAACGTCAAGAGAAGGCCCTGGAAATCATTAAGCACTCTGTTCAACATTTCTTGAACAATCTCAGGCAGGGGAGGGAGAAAAAAAAAGTCTCTCAACCAGACAAATTCTCAGTGTTAACACAAAACAGAGGGGGGATCACCAGCAATCTGAAGTGGAATTTTGCTTAATTGTGTCAATCTGAAATGATTACAACAGTGAACCAGCCAAAAAAAAAAAAAAAAAAAAAAAAAAAAAAAAAAAAAAAAAAAAAAAAGGGAAAAAAGGGGGAAAAAAAACAGGG
>VYXF01011491.1:0-105830 GCA_013397295.1 Polioptila caerulea | reverse complement strand
AAAAAAAAAAAAGAAGACAAGAAGGAAAAGAGGAGGAAGAAAGCTAGGGAAGGATAAGGAAACAGAAATGTGCTTGGCCATTCAGAGTCTGCCCTATCACAGCCCACCCTGTGCAACTGCCCTGCCCCAGCTACATCCCCCACACGTGGCAAACTGCTCAGGCTGCAGGAACTCCCAGAGGGGGAGAAATGGTGCTCAGAGAGAAGGCCAAAAGAAAACCTTGCCTGGAGAAGAGCGAGCAGATCCCACAGAAGCTGTGCCTCACTGGCACAAGCCCCACTTGGAAGTACGTCACTACTTTTTCCTAGGGTTCAAATTAAAAAGAAAGGAGGTAATTTTGCCATCTGCCACAGAAGCACAGCTCTAGCAAGAGCGTGTGTGTGTTTTAATCCTACACCAATTTAGACACAGCCCAAGTGGCTTTTATGAAAATATATTTCTGGAGTTTGTTCTTTCCAGTCCTTCCAGGGTGAGGGAAGATTTTCTCACACATGTCCTGCTTCTCCAAACACTTTGCTCGTGAGGTGCCTCCTAAATCCCTGACACAGAGTCAGTGTGGAAATACACACCACAGGCACCACCACCTTCCACCAGAAACACAAATGATTAAGTCATGCCCACCAAAATAACCAGAAACCCACTGGCCATTCCTGTGAGAAGAGAAGCAATCTTGGTAAGCAGCAGGTTAAACTCAATTGGGTTTTTTTGTTTGATGTTGTCGTAAGAAAATAAGGTTCTGTATTTTATGAGCTGGGTAAAAGGGTTGCTTATTGTTGGCTGACCCAGTAGGTGCCAGAAACAATTTCTCTTTTTCTGTGTGATCCAGAAAGCATTTGGCAATCTCTTCTAGATGAAAGCTGTATCAAGGAAAAAGAAAAATCGTGTACTCAAGTATCAGACTCTCAGGAGTCTGAGAGTGCTAACTAAGATCAACTGAGTGCTCCACATTAGCTAAAACTTGATTTTTGTTCTTCCATTTAGGATCAGTAACATTCCTTACAGTGCTGGAACACACAGGTAACCATGGCCCTTCTGAGGACTCCTGCAGGCTGATGAGGCCATTAATTCTCGTGGCAACAGAAAAATATTCTGATCCCTGCATGCCTGCACAGGTTCTGCCTAAGAAGCTGCTACAGAGCAGATGGAAGGGGCAGGTTTGGAAGCAGCCTGGAAGAAAAGGACCAGAAGGATCCCCAGAAGCAGCCCTGAGGGAAGACTGGCACAGCTGAGTGACTTCCTTGAGGGCTGGGGAAGGAAAGAGAGAAGGACAAGTCCAAGGTACTCGTGAGGATTTCCCAAATTTGATTATGCACATCTATTAGTGGACACATTTCAGCAGAAAAGATAGATGTTGCTTTTAAAAAACACAACAAAATGAGAAACAGCCTTTTTGCACTGGCATGAGACACCTCTTCCTAAACCAGGCTTCCAAGCAGAAACGAACCCCATTTATTCCAATACCCAGCAGCATACATTGGATTTAAGTTGACAGAAACAAACTTTTATCCTGCCACAAGCTGATTGCTATAGCAATTTTCATCTAAAGCAGCAGCAGATTACCAGGGCAAACATATTCACAGGGATTTCCTGTAAAAACCCACTCTAATACAAACACATTTTAGTGGCAGAAGGGAAAAAAGCTCACTAGTCACACCAGCAAAATACTATTTCCATTTAAAATGAAGAGCGTGGCAGCTCCAGTTTAATGGAAATTAAAGTGTGTTGGCACTGTCAACTAACTGTAAACCACATGAAAGCTTTGTTTAATTTTTAATTTAAAAAATAATACAGGAACAGGACATACTGTCAATGCTTTTACAGATCCAATCCCACTTTCCATGTGTGCTCATGGAACCCTTACAGTTCTTGATTCACAAGACTTCAATTTGGGTTACCACAAGAAATGTGTTATGACTTCAGCCTGATCTTCTGGTGAAAATTAAAAGAGCATTTTTTCTGTAGCTTGTAACTAATTATACAAAGTTAATAGTACAAAATATCTGTTTCCCATTGTTCTGATTAATCTATAACACCAACAAAGGAACCAGAGTCCAGCTTTGGAGAAACTGTATCTGTCAAAGTTTATTTTCGGACCCTCATGACTTAAATTAGGATAAACAAAGGCTCAGAGGTATTTGAAACCTCAGGTCCTTTGATGCTGAGATATCATAATGTGAATTCTCACCTTGCAAACTCAAATTTTGATAGAAGGTGTAACCAACAGAAATTCTGGGCTACTCTCAGTCAGTGGCAGTTTTCAGAGCTTTGGCCCTGCAGTACAACTGGACTCAGCATTTTGTACTAATACATGATTTCAAAAAGAACCTTTAGAGGATGGGTTTTGCTTCAATATTTCACAGTCTGAGGCTGTTGATAAGGGACCTCAGCCCAGACAAGCCTTCTCACACTGCCAAGCTGTGCCTCGTGGCATTGCAGACACCTAACTAAGAGTGGCATTTCTTTTATGACCTCCACAAAAACCCCACATTCATGGGTTTGCTCCCCACTGTTGCTTTGAGGAGCTGTAACAGAAACTTGCCCTCCTTGATGGTGTGAAACCTCTTTCATTTACAGCCACATGATACACATTTCCTCATGTGACAATATTCTCATATTTTAGATGTTTCTTTTCCATTTCTTGCATTCCAGGATATGTGTAAAGAGCAGCTCAAGTTTCACTATGTGGGAATAATACATGTTTGAAATACTAAAGTGAATTAGGAAGTACATTTCAAACAGTAACATAACCTTAAAATATAAAGTGTGCATAAATTGCTCTTTTAAAGAATCATGAGAAATTAAAATTCATCTAGTTACCAACATTCAAAACAGCATTCACTGAATCAAATTTGTTATTTTCTTGCCAGCAGCATATTTTTACTTTAATCTGACTGCCTATTACATTTTCATTGCATCTCCTTGACACTGAAGGAACAAATGCTGGGGTGGTATTATCAGAGCTTTCAATGTCATTCTCTAACTAGAAGTGACAGGCAGAACAATATATTAAAGAACTCTTGCTTAACTAAAGGACTGGATGAGCTCAAGGTGAACCAGTCTGATGCATCCCAAAAATCTCCTTTGGAAGTTCTTGCCACATGCATGGCAGGAGGGAAAGAACCCCCCTGTATTTGCTTGTTTACGTTCAGTGCTGAAGAAAGCAGCACTTCAAGGATCAAATGGCAACACAAAGCACTGAGTTAGAGGAAATAATAAATGGAGAAGCCTTGCAGGATTTGTGACCTCCTTTTCCTCTTGAAAAGGATCAGAATATGGGGGTGAATCGAGAGTTTTGCATACTTTCCCTTTTTAACTTGGTTCTAATAAATAATTTTTCCTTACAGTTTTATTTGAATAAACTATTTTCCTCATATTTTCCCTGGCCACTTTCATGCTGACAGAATGGCAAGAGGAACGTGGGGCTATCACTTCTGAGACAGGCAGGAGACTGAGCAGGAGCAGGGGGCTCAGGCATCCCAAAGCATCATTAACCTTGGGAGCTTTACTGAGGAGCTATTGGAAACCCTTCAGCTCAGGGAGTTTATTGTCTAGCTCTTATTTTTGGGATTTTAAGCTTCTCTGAGTGCAAGAGATGGTTCTGTCTGTATGGAGCCCCACAAAATCCCTGAGGTTCCACGTCCACAGACAGCCACCAACAGCCCTGGCACTACCAGGATTTAAATTATTTACTTTGCCCTGAATTTTTCTTGGGCTGTCTGAGACATGCAGGAAGGTCACTGATGGGCTCTACCTCCACACATCATCAGTGTCAAAAAGTGATTTAGATCAGGGTAGCTGATGGATTTTGGCTAGAAACACCAGAGCAGACGTGTTCTTCCTTGATTACCTCATGCATTTATGACCCATTGGAAAGTGCACTGGGTATCATTCTCAGCCTGGCACACTGAACACAACATTTACCACTCCTCTGCTGTGCCTTGGTTTCTCAGCACAAGCACAGGATGACAGCAGCTCCCTCTCTGGAAGGCACTCAGACTGATGGATGAATCCCATGGGAACAGCAAACATATGAACTGCCTGCTGATATTCTGGGCTGGGCAGTAAGGCATCACCACATTCCTGAGGAAAAGCTTCCCCTGGAATCTTATGACCAACAAGGTACTGAATTTTTCAGCTCTCATTTGGACAAATGTGACTGGAAGAAGGGCAGAACAAGAGAGGATTTAAGCAAGATGTTGTTTAGTAAATATTCATTAGATACCAGAGTAGCAAACATGATATATCTGTGTACAATGGCCAGGAGAGAGATAACCAAAATGGCCATCTATCCTGAAATAGCTTCCTCATTCCAGTTAAGGTCTCTGAAGGAACCTCACAAATATCCTTCAGAACCTGAAAGGAACCCACAGGAGAGATGGAGAGAGACTATTTACTGGGTGTGGAGTGACAGACAGGACAAGGGAGAATGGCTTCAGACTGGCAAGAGGGCAGGGTTAGAGGGGATACTGGGAGAAAAATTCTGCCCTGTGAGGGTGGGCAGGCCCTGGCACAGGGTGCCCAGAGCAGCTGTGGCTGCCCCATCCCTGGAGTGTCCAAGGCAGGTTGGACAGGGCTTGGAGCAACCTGGGACAGTGGAAGGTGTCCCTGCTCAGGGGTGGAGTGAGGTGACCTTTAAGGTCCCTTCCAACCTAAACCGTTCTGTGACTCGATGAAATTAAATGCAAAGTTGTGTGCAAGAACCTATGTGTCAACACTACATGAACTATTTTAACTCCTGAAAGTAATAATATACAGATGTCTCTGACAAGATGTGAGCCAAGATTTAACACAAAGCCTGGGGTACATTTCACATTGGCTCTGTGTTGGTGTGTTCATACCACATTTGTTCTGCTCTTTATCATCTTACAGCTTCTTTTCAAAGAAACCAAAAGATTAGCAGAAACATTTTCACTATTAAGCCATTATCCTATTGAATGAAATTGAGAAAATGAAGCTGTAAAGCTTTCAATACACAGAAGTCATCAGGAGTCAGAACTTACCTGGCTAAAACTTCACTCACTGTATGTTTACTGTTTGCTCTGAAGACTCTGATACATGCGTCAGGGAAGTAGAACAAAAGCAGCACTGGTGTAACATCACAGAATTTAATATTGATGGGGACCTGATTACTGAGGTGAGAGTGATTCAGGTTTGTATTTTGGGTATGTAATTCTAATCAGAAGTCCATAAAATGCTTGCCAGCACCAAATATCCCCAAATCAAGAACTTATAATAGATCATAATTACCTCATTTTGCCTGTCTTGCTTTGAGTAAGTTTTAGATTCATGTTTATACACATTACAGAGAATCTTGCTGCTCCAGCACCAAGAACTCAGGGGCTGCATTTGCTTTTCCCAGTTCCATTATGACACATTCCTGAGCTACTCATACCACCACCAGTTTGTCTCTGAGCCACTGCTTTGGGACTGCTGCTGTGGGAGGGAATTGCTCCCTCTGCTCACGAGCTGTTTTGGTGTTCCTGAGCTACTCATACATCACAACTGTGGAACATCACAGCAGATCTCCAGAGGCAGGCAGTGAGAAACACAGGCTGCAGTTCACCCTTGGCTGCCTCACACCCTCTCCAAGCAATGCTTTGGGGAAATGTTTAGCTGCTGTATTACTGGACCTCAGAACGATTCTGCTCCTTACCCCTTCTCCACAATGAATGTGACACATTTTCCTACCTGAAAAGGAAATGGAAGATAGATTAGCACTTTGCTGTTGGCTGTTCTTGTTGTAGGAGGTTTCTCTTTAGCTTAATAATGGCTTGGACTCACCTTGTGCCTTGATACACACAGACCCCACACTTTTTTAACCTGAAAAAACCACGTTTTTATTTCACCCTTTGCAGAGGTCCTTTGAGTAGGTCCTTTCCAATGTTTTAAAATTAAAACAATATCATCTTATACACTGGAGTTATTCACTTGGTGCTTGACATGCTCTATCACACTAAACACATCACAGAAAAACCACTTCTCTTACAGAGCAAGATAAAGACATTCAGCAAAGGCAACTTTTGCACAGCAGCAACCAAGAGTCTCTTACAGCTCAGGGGGACAAGCAAAAGGTTTTAGTTTGGATCTGCATTTTGTCCTTAAGTACCAAATTGAACTAAAAATGGAAACTGAATGAGGCAAAGCTAAGTATTATCCATGTAAGGATGCATGTTTCAGTATTAATGCTCAATTAAAGCAAAAAATGAATCAAACTAAGAAAAATATTACTCACAAGTTAGAAGCACAGATTCAATCTTCTGTATTCAATTTATTTCTTGATATAAAAACCATAACCCTGCTCTGTTCTGTCAAAGCACGTAGGTTATGCCAAAACAGTATCATCTGTTTACATCTGGCTGTCTTCTGCTCACACTTTGGTTACCCAACACTCTCACTTACAAAAACTAATATTAAAAAAGGGAAAAAGATCCTCTTCTTCCAGCTGGGTTATTTCATACATCTGTGGTCTGGTTTCTCTGTCTTTCCCACAGATGTGAATCCCTCCCCCTGCACTGTGGTTTCTTCCCATGCAAAAGGGGAAAAAAAAAAAAAAGGCAAGCTAAAGATGAAGCCACAAAACCAAGGCAATTTCAATTCTTTCAAATCTCAGTTTCCAAAAGAACATTTCAGTTGGTGGACTAAGCATATGCACCTGGGGAAAGAGAGTAAAAGTATATCCAGAATGAAAATCATCCCAGTTGGGAAGCAAGGAAGGGATCAGGCACCTCTCTCCTCCCTCTGGATTTGGAGGCCATCTCAGCAGCCTGAGAGACAAGAGGGACAAGAACATGAGGAAAAGGGCAAAAGGAGTCCCTGACATGCTCCTTGACTTGGAAAAAAGATAAAATTAGAAAAGACACCAAAGAACTCTCACTCCAGCCACCTCCATCAGGCTCTGCAGAGATGTTCCAGCCTTTCAGTAAAAGCCAAGAAAGAACCTGACCAACAGAGGTCGAAGATGAACGATGGAGCTAACAGAGCCAGAGCTGCAATCTTTGCTGTGGACAGAGATGCAGCTCAAACAGGGGAGAGAAAGTCTTTTCCAGGAAGGATTTCAACCAAGAATCTCTTTGCTCTGTGTGTGCCTCCCACCTTGCAGAGTATGGAGTCAGCTTTTGAGTTAATGAAGCAGCTTATCTAAAAATGTTTGCCATGAAAAGAGCTTTCAAAAGGGAAAATGGGGAAGGGAAGGGAAGAAAAGGAGAAAAAGGAAAAGGAGAAGGAAAAAGAAAAGAAAAAAGAAAAAAAGCCACCAGCTCATTAATTTTGTGTTTCTTTTCACACTATTGAGCACAAAGTGTTTCTCAAACTCAGTAATCTGGAAATAAGAAAAAGGAGGGGGTTACAAAAATCTACTTTATTCCGTCTCTCTTTGTAAATACATTTGAAATGAATGGTTCCATTAAGGAGAAAAGGCAAAGGAGCCCAAGGCTCACACTCTGACAAGCATTTCACAGCCTGACCCCACAGCATTTCCCCCAGGGCTGCAGAATCAGTAAGGCTTCACAGCATTACAAAGGCACAGAGAGTAGGGAAGCAACACCAAACAAAGAGCCAAGAAAATACAAGATTTTGCACACTATTCACTCGTTCTGCATTTTCAGTGTCTCTTCCATGTAGCTGCTGCTTAAGAGCCAATCTGCCTGATGACTGCTTTCAGTGAGTTTAAATTTACCACAGCTTTAAGTATAGAGACAACAGAAAAAGAAGTCTGATAAACTACCAAGGAGAGAAAAACCACATCATTTAACAGAACGATCTCTGAGAGCAGACATACATCTCTTCAATGAACTGTACTTCCCTGCTACTCTTTAGATTTCTTTTGCACAGCTGACAATGGTATCTTTACATGCTTCATTTCAGAGGTTCATTGAAAAATGCAACTGAAATTCCAGCTGATCTCAGCACCATTCCAAAAGACAGCCACATTCCATGTTGTAAAACCTAGCTGGAGTTTGGATGCAGTTTTTTAAACAAGAAATTAAAACTTCAGACACAGGCCATCTTTTAAATCATTTATTTCAGTAGGAAAGATTTTTGAAACCTGTTCTTAAATTCAATTAAACTAGCTTATGCAAACACACAATTTCCACACACACACACAGAAGAAAGTATTAAAAAAGGTAAAGGGAGAGGCTCGAGGACAGCCAAACTGCACATCCCTCAGTGAGATCATAGTGCAATCCCTCCATCCCCAGAACGCCTCCCACCAGCAGGGAACATTAAAAATGGTTTGTGTTTACTGTGTGACACCTTGATCCCCCTTCCAGCGATGGTTGGTCCTTACAGGATTATTGTAAAACACATCTCTGCTTCCTGGTGCTTTTCCCACTGCAGCACAGCAGTGTTTGAATGGATGCACTCCTGCACACAAGGAGTCAGAAGTGCCACTAAACCAGGCACCCCAGAACCCTTGGTTTCAACATTTAATTCATTTATACTGCTTGTCTGCTTTGCAGTTTCAGCTGTGAACAGCTTTGGAATGGTACGAAATTACTTCAACAAACACACATGAAGGCCAGAACCCACTGGAATAAAGAGAAATAATAATAACCAAACACACAAAGGAAACAGAGCATTTACGGTGGTTTTAGCCACACAAGAGCAAGACCAGGCTACCAGCCAGAACCATGCCATGATCTGCAGGAACTTGCATTTCATTACATTTTACACACCTCCTTTTCCTTAGCAACTTAGTAACTTGGAGAAAACTTGTCAGCTCAGTTCTGCAACAACCAGAGCTACACCAAGTAATTTGTATTTTCTCCTTTGACCTTTCTGCTCTCTTGGAATATTCTTAGAAAGCATAAGATTAATTTTCAAATTATCCTTCCAACATCTGAATTTACAAAAAGACTACAGTAAAACTGCTGTGTTTTTCTAAGGATGTATTTCAGGAAAACAAATATTTACTTGCTTAAGAACAACACATTCTTTCTTTCATTTCCCCTACCAAAGCTTCTGAAACCTTTGCTGCTAAAATAGTCTCTAGCAGTTGTTTCAGTGAAGGACAGAGCTCCCTACACAGTGTGGGCACTAGAAATACAACATACAAAACTGAGCTTTTGGGATATTAAGACTAAGATTTACCCAAGTCTCCTCTTTCCCCAAACAGTTTTTTCCTGTGGTGTTTATTTTACATTAACAAAAAGCTTGCAAGATAAATCATCTCTTAAGAATGCTCCTCAGTGTTTGTATCAAAGTGGGACAGACAAAAGCAAGCTCCTTTCTAATAAGTGAGCTCTTGAGCTCATGAGGTCTAGACCATGACTTGGACTATGCTCTTCATTTCCCCCCTGCTAAATCTACTCAAGAGACATACTAAAATAAAAGTTAATTTTTAAGAGGTCTGATTTACTTCTGATAAAAGCAGAACAAGCCCAAGCTACCAAAAACCTCTGCATTTTCCCCTAAGAAGAGGCTATTCAAATACAGAAATCATACTAAAACAACTCAAGCCACAGTTATTTGACACTGACCAAAAGAAGGGAGTCCTGCAGAAATGCAATGGCTGTCAGGAATGTCACCCCTGGGAACACTGAGGACACAGCCTGCAAGTCTGCCATGGTGGGGCTCACCACTGAAATAAGGGGATTGGTCTTCAAGTCAATAGTAAGGCACTGACAAAAGTCCTCCTCAAATCCAAGCACTCACCCTCCTCAAGCACTACAAATCACAATGATGGTTTTTAAAAGGGATAATGCCTAGGAAAGAATTGCATGTTCACTCGTACAGATCCTTTTGATGGCAACTTTCCCAAGCCAAAGCACCTTATGCACAAGCTTCTTTTAGAGAAATATGAAAGAAAAAGGCTAATATTAAAGAATAACATTTTCACAGCTGTCTCCTTGTAGTCTCCAGACAATTCACTGATGTGATTTAGTACCAGTCTTGGGGTCTTGATGCTGCAACAGGACCAGAGCTAAGCTAAGAGCTGGCCATGAATAAGGTTGGAACTACTGCTGTTGGTGAGTTAGAATATCAAGAAATCAAAAAGGACAAGCAGTGAAGAAAAAGGCCACTGACAGAGCCAGAAGAAAAAGCATTCCATATTTTTTACCTTGATTTGGACAAGATTTGTTATGGTTAATCAAAATCACAAGATCAACTTGCCTCTTGCCAAAAGGGACCTCAACTCCTCATGTACCTGAGCAGCCCAGAAACCTGCAGCTGCCTCTGCTGGGAGAGAATCTGCTGTCACCACGGGTTATGTCTGGCACTAAGAGAGGAGGAGCAGTGCTGAAAATACAGAAATTCAAATACACGAGGCTGATGTTGCAAGAAACATTAAGTGAGATGAATTGACTTCTAGTGAGGAGTAGATAACTAAGAAAACCTTGCTGTGTTTTTTTATGCTTCCTTTTGCTTCCAGTATGTTTCCCAATGTGCACAGTTCCCTAAAATCTCAAAGCTGGGAGCTAAAGCTGATTCATTGAGTACTTATGTGACTTCACAAGGTATTTGTAGTTTTAATGCCTACAATGTGCACCTAAAAACTTAATGAATCACAACAGCTTGAGTAACATTCCTCTGGCACAAAACAGACATTTGAAAATGAAAAAGTGTCTGGGATGAACTATGTTTATTCAAACTACCAGAATTTTTAAAAATAAAAGTTATAAAATTAATTTGCTTTCTAAGGACACTGGAATAGAAGTCAGTTTTGGTAGCACACGTTAATTAGATAAAGGTTAGCACTAAGCAGTGCAATATGATATATTTTTAATGCAATGTGCCCATTTCATGAACCAGACACCCCCTGTTGCTTAATCTTTCCCAAAACTTTTAATTTAGCTAAAAGGCTGCTCATCAGTCAGCAGGTAATTAATATTCATATTTGAAGTCTTGCTAGAAGAGCTACTCTAAATAATTTTTGCTCACATGCAGCCAAAACAAGGAATTGCAAGTTTCAAAATCAAAACATTAAGGGATGAAATGACAAATATAAACAGTTATGAACAAGATAAACAATTCCAGCAACACATAAAAATGAAAATCAAAGAGAAACTGCCAGCTGTCTGAAGCAATCTGGATGACAGTCTTACCTGAACACCATGAGCTCGCTGCTCTCCTTGTTTTCTCAGCAATAGTTTCAGTTATTTAACTTTTTAAACTCCTTTTTTTTTTTTAAAAAAAGAGCATTAGCACATTCTTTACAGTGTATCATTTGACTTGCCTGAGTCTCTCCACGGTTTAGCAGAGGGAACAAACCCAGCACCTCTTTCTGAGCACCATTTATGTCAAGCTCTAGCAGTGTCAGTGTTTGTGTGCTGCCCTGTAGGACCACGTGGCCATTAACAACAGGGAGGTACTGAACTACTCACTGAAACCAGTGCCAAAAACACCTCCTGTGTTGTCATTACTCACTCCAGTTATTCTGCCTACACACTTTAAAAAACTCCTCCCACAATATTCAACCTCTCCCACAAAACCCCAGCAGATCTGAGGGCAGAAAACAAGGAAAAGTAGGAGGCCTAAGGACAAAGAAAGCTGGTAACAGCAACAATTCAAGGATGATTTGTGAATTGTTTTTCCCTACCATCCTCGTACCATAAAAGCTTAACTCAAAACAGCTGGAAAAATGCAAAAATCCAGTAATAAATGCCATGTCCTGACCTGGCTGTGTCCTTAGCAAGGCTGTGGGCTGTCAGGCTCAGTTGCATGTTTCCTTTCACTAACAAAAGAGCAGATACAGTTATGCTGCAATGAACCTAGAATAGCTTATTTCAAAATTCAAAATCCACAGGCTATTATCCACAATGCTTAAAAAAAGGGGCACAAATCATTAAAAAAAACCCAAACAAACACTTGGTCATTGAGAAATGCACATTGAGTAAGTTTTAAAACGGAAAAGACCCAAACCCAAGTTGTGCAAAGTCTACCAGGTAACACTGCTGGCTGTGAGGGTGTTGTCCTCACTATACCCCCACCGTGGGTAAACTTGGGAGATGTGTGGATTGCAGAGGGATTCAGCACAAGCAACCCCTTCCCAGAACTCCTGACTTCAGAACAGACTCTTCATTCCCACATAAAAAACAGCAACAGAAGAACTGCAAGGGGAGCCAAATTCTCATAGTCCTTGTGGTGGAATTCCAACAGAAGCATCCCTCTACTGCTTTTCTCTCTACCACGAGCCAATTCAGAACAATTCTTGGAAACATAAACCACCCTATGACCCTTTACATCACCAAGTGGTTGGGGTTTGTGTGCTTTGTTTTGTTTACTGTTGAGACTGGATTATCCCTCTTTTTTCCTGCCAGAAATCTAAAATTAATCATTTCCATTACATGATTAATTTGGCTCTGGAAAAAAACCCCTTCAAATGTGAATTTAGAGGCTTCTACTCAGATGCAATAAACAAACTATACATTTTCAAAATAACAACTACTAGTAGAAACCTTTATTAGATAGTCAGACAACTCTGAAACAGACTGGTAGGTAGCTTGTTTCTGTTTAAAAAGGAGAATTCATGGTGGAATCTGCAAGCATATTTACGGTCACTAAACCACAACGTCAATGGAACAGTCACTACTTTTTCACAGACTTCAAAGTTCCAATATCAGAGTCATATTTTGGACAATGTTTCCTTGCTTTACAAAGATCATATTTTTGAAGATTAAAGAAAGACCAATCATCCAGGAAACTAGGTGATGTCAAGGAAACCCCAATGAAGCAAGAATCAAAGCCTTAAGCATCAAACACACACGAAAAGCACAGCTCCCTTTTTACAACCATTATGTTTTTCTCTGTGAGGAATTTCAGTGACCAAGAATGATTCCTGTCAAGGATGGAATTTTGATGGCCCCACACCTTTTCTCTCCTTAGGTTATCCTACCTTCTAACAAATTAGTTCATTGCCTGAAGATCAAAAGAGCTTCTGTATGTAAGGTCTGCTTTAGGCCATGTTATCAACACCACACAACGTCAACTACTTTGACCAAGACAGATATTAAAATCAATTATTGCCAAATGAGAACATG
This sequence comes from Polioptila caerulea, assembly GCA_013397295.1. NCBI lineage: Eukaryota > Metazoa > Chordata > Aves > Passeriformes > Certhiidae > Polioptila > Polioptila caerulea. The sequence continues at coordinate 92,850 of VYXF01011491.1, read as the reverse complement.
AAAGCTTGAAATTGTGCCTCTATCTTTTAAAAATGTCCATCTGAAGTGATATTATGAAACACCACACACTAACAGTGGTCCCTAGCTGATAATTAGCAGATACCCAAAGTCAAACATCTCAGTGAGCTGTACCCAGGTGTTGGTGTTTTGTGTAGGAGAGTCACAGGCAGAGAAACAAATGGGACAAAAACACTCAGTTCTGACCCAACAGTGCTTTCAGTTTTGTCTTGTACACACACACACACCCCCAACTGCCCAAAACATGTGTTTTTAACCAGGAATTAGTCAAAAAGTACCAAAGTGATTTTTGGCTCAGCCTCTGTGCCACTGTTGGAGCCTGGCTCCCATACAGGACCAAAGTTTGCAAGCTCAGTGCTGCTCTGAACTTGCAGTTGTGTTACATTTCTTATACTTGGAGGTCTGAGAGAAATAACACTGCTCCAGGCTACACATGCCTGGGACAAAGCTCCCCTCCAGGACCCCTGCTATAGCCTAAGCAACACCTCCAGAACATGTAGTACCTTTTACCTGGTTCATACACAGCTTTTGATACAACTCTCAAATACCAGTTTACCTGTTTTCTTAAGAATGTCTAAAAAGGTGAGTTATTTTCAAAATTAGTATAAAGTTAAAAGAAACTCAAAACTAGCTACAATCTATTTAACTCAAGCACAGCACCGCCAGAAGTTTCACACACACTATTTGGTGTTTCATGGTGGTTTTCCTTTCACTCTTTAAGGCAGTGGTTTCCACAGGTCAGTTCTGAGAACATAACGAAGCATGGTCCACGGCAATTCATGTTGCAACTCCATTTTTAATTTGGGGGGCTCCACTCCCCAGCCATTAGTGGTTTTGTTCAGGGCTTCAGAGTTCAGAGATTGAGTTGACAGGTTCTGTTCTGGCACAGAATACAGCTGGCACGTTTTTCATCAGGACCTTGTTCTCAATTATGAGATGGTTCAAACTGTCCTTGTTTTATTGTTCTGAATTTGCCTGTTATTCAAAGGTCATCAAATTGGCAGGAACCTGAAACCAAAATATAAATGATAGAAGAATTTACTTCAGGTAGTAGCTCCTTGCACTCAACTATTTCACAGACTAGACACCTTGTTGAAATGCACATCATTGTCTTCAGAAAAGGGGAGAAGGAATGCAACTATCACCCAGCAGTAAAAAATGTACTTAGACCTGTAGAAACCTCAGGTATAATAAAAATATTAAACTGCTGTGAGGATTATAATTTTCTTATATGGCTGTAGAACTTCTAATTTTGATGATGTTTAAGATTTAAGTTGTCAGTAAAACAACCTTAACATGATAAATCTCAGCTCTGCTAGATTTTATTTACCCTCTCACCTGAGCCCCAGCTAGAAAATTCTTGGCACACAGATCAGTGATTGATGTAGGCCCCTTAGTCTGTTTAAGACTAGTTTAAAAAATGAGGCACAAACACTTGCTTGGGCTTTTCCCACAGCAAACATGAATGCCTGAGCAGGTATCATTCCCTTTCATGAAGATTAAAGCTAATATTTGCAATATATTAGTTTATATCCCCATTTTCTCTCCATCAGGAATCTGTCTGACAGCAACATCTCTCGTTTAGTCAGGTTATTAAAGAGCCACCACGTTCCTGATGACTGCCAATAAATTGTCAGTTTGGTCAGATATGAATCAAACATTTCTTGCTTTGCATTTACCACTTACCTATAGAAGCAAGAATACTCAACTGGGCTGAAGATGCACCATTAAAATCACAAATAGTATCTATTAGAATAGTTCTGAGTATTACTCAGCTGACTAGGTGTTTGTACTCCATTGAAAACACATTTAAACATGGAATTTTTCCAAGGCAGTGACACTGGTAACAGTAATAAACAGTATTGTCAAGCCTTACTGAACCAAAGCTGTCTTCAGAGGAAGGTTTTTCACCACTTGCAAACTCTTTGCCACTATTTGCTGCTATCCCCACCTTCTCCAGCCAGGAACACAATTTCTCCCCTTTGCACTGTCTCAAATGCCTTCACAGGAGTTTCTGAACTGTCCTCACTTCTTAAGATCTCTCTTCGAGGCAGAATTGAACAAAAAGCACAGAAGGATCTGTAAAAGCCTTTTTGGTTCCCCTTGAAACTCAGTAGCATTTCTGCCCTGGGAACTCCATAAACAAATGTGCAAAGAGAAGGAAGAGCTCAGGGAGACAGAGTAACTTGAAAAGGATTTTGCTGATGAAAAATGTCAGTAAGAATTTATAGCAGAACAGTATTCATGAGGGGTTGGAGCAATCTTCTCTTCCTTTTTGACTCATGGAAAATTCTACTTTTGCTTTCAAAGACTGAAAATGTACCAAGGGCTAAAATACTTTCTATACATTTTAGGAATACAAAACACATACAAAGCAGAAAATATGTATGTCCACGACCTGCAAAAGGCACTTCAGGAGAGTTATCTGGAATTGACATTGAACACTGCACTTCACAGCTTTTAATGTAATTGTGCAACTGCCTTTTTTAAATGGGCAAGACAAAAATACTGCCACACAGACAGATATTTTAGAGCACTCCTTGCATTTCCCCCACTGATTTAAATTAGTCTCAAGGCAGCCCCAAGCCTTTCTTCATTACCCCAGAAGGTGAGGACTTGTCTGCAATGGGCCAAACAGGAAAGGCAAAGCAGAACAATCACGTGAGACAGGTGGAGAGGCTGCTCAGGGAACACACAAAGCCCTCAGTGACAGCTTGGTCAGCCCAGAGATCCATCAGTCCTGAGCTCCTAAGAGCTCACTCCTTTCCACTGTCTTGCTCTCACCTGTTGTCTGTTGCTTTGGCAGGCAGCACTCAGGTGTTTAAACCAGAGCATTGCATTCATTCTGTTTCCAGCCTGAAATTTATATGAATTTCCTAAGAGAGAGAGAAAAAAAAACACTGATGAAGAAACATGAACAGTGCTTCTTTTAAAACACTTAAATCCTACCCATATTCAAGTACCTCTAAATTGAAATATTATGAGAACATTGACTCATAGATGGTCCAGGTAACTTTACACTTTGTCCTGAATAGGTGCAATTGCTTGACCTACTGAAGAGAAGTTTCAGCTTGCCTCTCTTCCTTTCCAACATTCTAGGTTTCAACTAATGCCTGTGCCAACTAGGAAAGAGCAAAACATCCCTCAAAACAAAAGTGGTTTTGTTCACTGCCATTACTGCCATTTGTTTATAATATCATGATTTTTTCAATGAAGTGCATATAACTGAAATACACTCTGGAAAGCTACATTTGAAAAGATCTGAAAATCACTCCTAAATGTATTGATACATTTCAGACCAGTATTTGCAGCAGCTGGAGTTACCCAGTGCTTGTTTGGGTTCAGGTAGGTCAAGTGTTACCAAAACATTCCAGATTGCTGTTGCAGAGTTTAAGCTGACAAGCACTCACAATTTATACCTCATATCAGTGGTGCTAGGAGAGATGTTTGGAAATAAAACATACTAAGACTTGAAGCAGACAAAGCAATAAATAATTTTAAGCTTCCTTATCAGAACTTCCAATAATGTTCTTTCTGCACAATTTGAAGTGCTATGGAAAAGGAAAAGTAACATTTTCTTCAGAGTTTCAGCTGAAAGCAGGCACTGTGTTGGAGTAATGGAAACCCACAGGCTTCTCCACATAACAGTCAAGATCTCTGAGGGCTTTTTCCTGGTAATAGCACTACTCTTGAACAGATGGTTTGGGGTTTGACTTTTATTTGGAGAGAAGGGACTGCTCAAGCAGCTAGTATTAGCTGAATCTATTTTTTTTATTGTTACTTACATTTTCACACATGTGAAAATGCCTCGAAGTGTTCTAAATATAGTTTAAAAGAATACAGATGAATACTTCCAATTTAAATCACATCTGGGGCTGTTAAGAGTTTGGAGAGTTCTTACAGGTCAGTGAAGACTCTAAGGATTCTCCATGGGTTGTTGTTCCCATAGCATTCTAAAGGCAAAGATGATCTGTTGGAGGGCAGCTGAAACAGGAAGGATGTCACCTTTCACTTGCTGGTTTAGCTGCAGACAAATGACCTCAGCAAAGATGTTTATTCAGGGAATCAGTGCACTGCTTACCCTTCTCAGAATCAGTCAGTAAGAAGAGATCTGGATGCTCAGGGTCATCTGCCATCATCACCATCCAGCCCACCACTGAGATGCTCTTACTTGGTGTGGATTTGAACTGGAAATACAAACAGAGATGAAAACAGAATGAAAACAAGAGATCTGCACAGAACAAGGACCCAGCAGGGCAGGTCCTCTCAGTGGCACTGTTAAAGACTGGGGAACTTCAATGAAGCAGAGCACTTCACAAGATTAAGAAAATTTACAAAGGCTGTATGAAATTAGTGAATCTCATTAATGAATGAGATTCAAAGCAAAAGGAATATCATAATCTGCAAAAGCTTGTTCCAGTCTAATTGGCCCTGCATGATTAGATCAGCATTCCCCACCACATTAGTGAATATTTGAATGTACAGTATAGTTCAAAAGTGAATTAATAAATGCAAAACTGTTCCCTCCACTGTTCACCAACAGAAGAACTGAACTTGCCAGTGCTGTAACTACTCACAGTTAGCATGCAGTAATTACTGCAGCACTCTGTAATTACACATAACACGAGTCCTAGGGACAGGATAACACAACTGTGTAAATATGATGAAACAAATGGATCAAGTGAGGATTTTAATTCAATAAACAAGTGCCCAGAAACAGGCAGTCATGCTCATTTATCCACAAGATGCTCAAAGTGATGGTGTTTTCCTGTTCCAGGTGTTATCCATGGATTGACAGGTAACTTAGGCCTAAGCCCAACACTTGTCTTTGCTACATCAGTCCCTCTCCCAACAGCTCCTTGACCTCCCTGTTTTTCATTCACCTGGTCACAGTATAATTTTCTTCTCATGCTTCTCTCAGTTCCAGGCTCTACTCACCCATTCAATCCAACTTCTCCAAACCATGAGCTTCCTTTCTCCATGGCCTTTTTTTACCTATCAGCAGAGCCACCCAATCCACTTCTCCTTGCTTGCTCAGGCTGTCCCATCCACCCCCCACTCCTAATTCATTCAGTTTTTCTCATATCTGTGGCTGCCAGGTCTCCTCTTCCCATGTTCTTGGGGTCCTACAGAGACTCTTCTATCAATCCCTGCACTCCCACCCTCTGCAGTGTTTTACCTCACTTCTTTGCCCAGAAAGTCTAATTCTGGTATATGCTCATCCTCATCAGATGCACCTTCCTCCTGTCCTCTGAATCCCCATTCCAACCTCTTTATTAGCACAGCAATTTTGATCTCTCTTTAATTGCATTATTCAAAACAATAAAACATCCTTGAGATGGCTTGAAGACATTAAAATTATTCTATAGTTCCAAAATACTTTTATTCTTCATGCTAATGTGTCATGTCAACCCACCACATAATGCCACAAGGCAGATGCACAACATTAAGCATCAAGTTACTTTTGTTTCATTTTAGAACTAGCACTTTAGTATTACAAAATACTCTGGTACCAAATACTGTTACTCTGGTTCAGCCAAGGGAAGAGTTATTGATAATAAGTTTGAAGGTATCACGAGCAAAGTCAGAGTTTATAAGAATGTTCTCTGCATGGGAATACAGTTGCTTTATAAATAAAATTCCATTGCAAGTTTAATGTCAGTTATTCTAATCTATGCCACTGATAACTGGAGACCTGGAAGGTCACCCAGTCATCACAAAATCACAAAGTTTGGGGTTGGAAGGGACATTAAAGGTCATCTCATTCAATCCCCCTGCCACAGGCAGGGACACCTTCCTCTAGACCAGGGTGCTTGGACAGCCTGGCCTTGGACACTTCCAGGGATGGGGCAGCCACAGCTTCTCTGGGCACCCTGTGCCAGGGCTTTACCACCCTCACATCTCCCCTAAAATCCCATCTAATCCTGTCTTTGGTCAGTTTGAAGCCATTTGCCCAGCTAAGTTTATCTGTCTGGGACTTGCACAAGTGGCTACATTTTAAATCCTAGTTTAAAATCCATTAGAACTTGGAATGAATAAATGCTAGACCAGCAGTTGAAAGAAAAAGCATTTAAACCAAGTTCAAAGTAGTTAAAGAGTCCAGGCTCTTTGTACACACACGCTGAAGTTCAGTAACTCACAGAGGTGGACAGATGTGGTAAAGCCTCAGAAGAGGAGGGGTAAATTATAAAGCTCTATCAGACAAGATTTCATTACAGTGAGAGCTGCAACTCCTTTTCAAACAGAAACTGAAATTTCTTTGGGGAAGCAGTAAGTAATGTCAGTCTGTAGTGAAAATTTAGGCATTTTATCTGAAAGAAGTAATAAAGACAAGGAATAAAGTTAAGGATATAACTCATGAGTTCTTTAGAAAAAAGGATTTGTATATAAAGGAATATATAAAATATATAAAATACATTTTATATATTTGTATATAAAGGATTTGTTATGGACTCACTGACAACACTGCCTCAAAAAGTATGATGACACAACACTTAAAAGGGACCTGCAAAATGCAAACTTCCAAGCAGTCCTACAGCTTTAACAGGTCTTTTCCTAAGCAGTTTTAATGGATTACAGATCAAAATGTACCTCCTGAACAACACTTATTGCTAGAGTTTCATGGAAACAACACATTGGGCTGTCCTATCTTACTGGTATATCCCAGCAGGTATCCAAAATGTGACACTGCCACTCAATCCAGACTTCTAGAGCCCCTTGCCTTTTCACTCAAAACCATCAGTTCACCACGGTGCTTCTCCATCAAATGAAAAGCTCCACACAAGGCAAGTGTTTCCTGTCAGCATCAATCCATCACTGCTGGCAACACATGTCAGCTTTCCATGGCTGTGCTCAGCTGGATTTGTACTCCATGTTTACACAGTCCCCAGGGCAGCTCGCTCTCTGCTGATGCACAGAGCCCTGCTAACAGCAAGGCTTCTTTGTTAACATGAAGGGAATGAAAGCTTCATTGGAATTTCATGTTCCTGGTTCCTATTTGCTTTTTGTAACACAGGCCACTGGAATGACTCTTGTTCTACACATGGAAAACTGCACAGCTCTGGCATTAGGCTTCACATAATTGATTTTTGCTGTTGTTGTTGTTCTGAGCTCAAAGGTTTTTACAAGTTAATCTTTGAATCAAAAACTCTGAATTAATCTGTGAACAGACTTTTCACTCCAACATTTTGGCACCTATAAATCTCCTCCTCCACATCTCCTGTTTGATTCTACAGCTTTCTAATATTCAAATAATTTTCTTGGTGGCTGAACATCCTTCCCAGAATGACAGCATTCTTCATCAGGGTATTTCAGTGGAAGTGCCTGAGCCACAGGTACCAAGTTTTCTAGACTGCAAATAAATCAATCTGACTTTGATTATAGCATGCAGTGGAAGGCTTAGAACTAACCAGGGTTTGTGCTCAAGCATAAAAAGTCTCAGTTGCTTTCCAAGTACCTACAAACACAGAACAATCTCTCATGCATGCTGTGTTGTCACAGCAAGGCTCTCAGTCCAGCCACTCTAAACAGTTATTTTACAGGTGTATTCACATTTTTCACGGTGCTTATTTTAAGTTCAAGTGGCTATTGCTACTGTTGTCCTTTTCTAAATGTGCACGAGTGCTACAGTTTTTCACAGAGGCTTCTCTGTGAGTTCCATTTCAGCATATGAGATAAAACCACTGTCCACACATTCCTCTCAGACTGTGCTGTACTACATCTCTGGGCTCCCAAGTCCACAAGCTCATTTATAAACAATTCTCCATTATTGTAGTAATAACTGAAACCTGTTCACTGTTTGAACTCCATGGTAATTCTGTGCTGTTACTCTTAGGAGATGCAGCACACAATGCTGGATGCACTCCTTGGCCTTTGACCACAGGCAGGAGAAGAGCTGGCTTGTCTGTGTCTGAAAGGGAGGGGATTTCTTGCCCCTTTTGCTGAAATTACTCTGGGATTTTTATGAGGTAATTTTCCAAAGAGGCTGGCTATTATAAGCCTGGAAGAGCTTTGAGTGTCGGTGCATTCCAAGCTGCCTGGAACAATTGCAGCAGCAAAATGGTCAAAAGCATGCCTGTAATCAAGACACGTTTACCATGAGAGCTCCAGCCAGGAAACTTTATATAGCAGACTGACTCTTTTGTGGCCAGCACTCCTCTCCATGTCACAGAGGGCTTGAGAAAGGAAGCAGAAAAGACAGATGTTCAAATGGCTCCAGAAGATGCTTGGAATATTTTACAGAGGTAAATCTCCAATGTATCAATCTCTGAAAAGAAACCTGCTTCAAAGTAGATGGCATCATCCTTTTTATCTGGGAAGTAAAAAACCTCAAAGCCTAAAACTAGCCTTGGATCTGTTCATTTTGCAGAGTGAACCTCCTGGGAATATCACTGGACAGTATTTGGAGCATTTACTCATGCTCTAGCTATCTAGGGATGATTGACCATCTGCAGTTCATTGTCTCCTGATTAACTTTTCCTGAAAACACAACCAAACATGAACTGAAGAATGATCCTTGACAAGTCATCTCCTCACCAAAGCTGAGGCTCTACACAGTAACTGCAGAGAAATGGATGGAAACCTAAGCCATCAATAGCCAGGCTCCAAGTACAACACAGGCAGAGCAGCTGAACAAGTTACTGACCACCTATTACCAGCCTGGTTAATGAACTGGAACCCCTCAGCCAATCCCTCAACCTCAACAGCAGTTACCAGGTTTTCCACCTTAATTTCAACTTAAAGGTCATGCTCTGTGTTATAACAACCTCTGAAGCAGAGGCTCACTGTGACTACTCAATGCCAACTATTTGTTTAAATAAAAGACAACCCAAACTGTAGTAAATAGTTATTACAATATATTAACCTCGACTGCACCTGGGAAACCAAATCAGAGGCTGAACTCCACAATAGGCTTGGCAGCCACAGACAGAGCCTGTCTGCTGCCCTAAAAAGCTGAAAAGCTGTGTACAGCCAAATCCAAGGTGGTGCTGCACAGTTCAGTCCAACTTCATAGAGCCAACTATTAAAAAGAAATTAATGTTCTTCAGCAGTCATTGCTTTTAATTACCAATCCTCTTCCTCCTTTTCCTGGGAACTGCCTCTCTCAAGCCCCTCTCAGTTCTCTGCAAGCCCTGAGGCTGGCAGGCTCCTAATGGGAAATCCTGCAAGCACCCTGGACTCCAACACCTCCTCGCCTCCCTCTGCAAACTTCTTTATGGGTCTGCTGAGCAGCCTTGGACAAAGAAACACGAGCACACAAGCATGAGACACATTTTGGCCTCTCAAGCCTCTGCTCACCAGCAGTTTGGATGCTGTAGGTGTCTGAACATATCAGTGACTTGGGGAATATCAGAAGTCAATTCAAGGAAATAATCCCTGCAAGAGCATTCTAAATGGATGTGACTGCATTTCCAGGCAAAGCAAAGGCTTTTGCAGGAACAGAGACTCAGAAGGATCAGGTACTAGACTGTTCACCTTTTTCCTTCATTTACTTTTGCTAAAGAAAGGCAAGACTATTTCAATTATTGAAATTGTTATTCTGGAGGAAATGTGTAAACAATGCAAATTCGGGGTACTTAATTTCCAGTCAATACAATTCCTTACTAAGCAATATTTTCAAGTTCTCTAAACCTGCATGCTATTCAGATTGTTTTAAAATGCTAACACAGAAGAGTGAAAAAGCTTCTGAATGAATAGATATAAGCCTGGTAAAGTCCTCCAGAATTTTGTAAAGAACAGTGAACCAGGGAGACTTACAAATATATATTCTATTCCTAAAAGAAAACAAAACGCAGTTTTGGCACAAAGCCTGAAGGAATCACAGCAGTAACAGGAACACAAAGTCTGACATTACCACAAAAAATTCTTTTCCATTTCTCAATGTTTCCAGAAAAAACAGGCAACTAGCTGTGAGTGACATAATGCCAGCACAAGTTCTCTCCTGGTTCCTTCTCTTTTTTTAATACTTCGCATTTCTACTCATCAGAGCTTACAAGTTCTGCTCTTTCGTTTTAATGAGGTGGAATCCTTCCCTGAAGTTTTTCACTGAAGCCAGAAACAAATGCATCCAAACACACACACTTCTCCCAAGACACCCAGAAGACAGAAGGACTGGCTAACAAACCTTTAGCCTGGGCTAGAGAAATGAAGTAGGATCAGTTTCAATCTTACCTAAGCAAAGCTAGTAGGGGTGGATGGCCAAGAAACCACAGAATTAGTTCTGAAAGTAATTAGCTTTTATTAGCTACTTTGAATATTAGAATACTGTTTCCTAATGAACTTCCAATAAAAGTGGGAAATAATCTCTTAGATTAAGGGAACTATATACATAAACTTTCCACACAGCAACTTCAAATATCCAGGAGCCTGTGAACCAGAAATGTTCAGCTTCCAATCTCTACCCTCTGCACATAAAAATGTTAGGGTAAGAAAACAGTATTTTGTACCAAAGAGAAAGACCCCTTTACAAGGATTCCAAAAGCACAACTCAGTTTGCAAAATTCCATAAGCTCTATGCAAAGCAAATGTTCCACAGTGACAGCTGTCATAAATGAACCTGAAACACCTGCCAAGGCAATCAAATGATTCTGAGCAGTGAATAAACTCAGATTCAAGAATCTCAATTTTACCCAGTTTCTTAAGAGAATCATAATTAACCAGGGCCATCAAACAGGAACAATGCACATCATAACATCCATGGGATGGGCAGAGAAAATCCTCTTGCTCCTTCCCCACATAAGCAAAGCATTTTTAGCTTCTTTCAGATCAAGCTGCAGCAAATAAAAGGAACCCCAGCATCATCTGACATTGCAGCTCTCTGCTGAGCAGATGAAGTGTTTGGTACTCCACTGCAGTTAACAGATTACAAAATTATACAGAAAAAATAAATGGTCTCATTTTACCACACAGATGAAATGAGTACATGTTTAATTGTTGTATTTTGTGACTGCTCAGTTTTTCCTCATCAGTGCTTGCTTGTTTGGATTTCAAACAGCAACAAATTGCTGCAAGACTCAAATCATGCAAAGACAGAACTTCTGCCTTTTGAAAATGGACAGAGTAATGACACAGTTGGTGTCCTAAAAGACCAGCAAAATCAGAGACACATGGCAGATGCAAAGCAGATGTTCTTGGTGAAGCACATAAATGTAAATGATATTTCCCTGGGTTATATCCATATGAAGTGACTGACTGACTGGGAGACAGGACAGTGCTGACTAGAAACCAGGCAAGGCCTGAACTACTCTCAGTGTTTACATGAGGAAATCACATTTCAGTTTTGGCAGGTCACACTGGAACATGCCTGGTTTACATACATGTTTTCTCTCTGTAGCCTTCAGGGATTTTGCAGCGTAGTAGAAGAGTTGGGTCCCACACAGTGCTACCCAGTATTTTGTCCAAGATGCTACCTGGAGAGAAAATTCAGAAAAAAATTTAAAAACCCAACAAACCCCAAAGTGCAATGGATAAGTGAAATGCTTCATAACACTGAGCTGTGAAAGAGGAGGCACCATCCTGCAAGAACATGAGAGCACTGACTGTCCAGCCAAGCATCAGCCATGTCTCCAAAGCTGCTGTTTGTTATTCATGCAGGCCTACGAATGCATGAAAACTCCAGAAAGCAGAAAGAACATGTGCCTTTCCTCTCCAATCTGAGAATAATGCTCTGCATCTTGCTCTGTACTTCGTGCAATCCCTACAGAACACTTTGTGCAGTCAGAGTACATCTGTCCTTCTCCTTTTCCATCTTAGGTGCTGTCATAAGGTATCCCTCATCATCCTGAAGATGTATTTTGATTTATAATTTATCATCAAGCATTTGCAATGCAAATGCTAAGGGTTATCATCTATTGACAGATTGCTGGAATTTAGCTACTGTTAAAGAAGACAAAACATGATTCTCTCAATTTTAAAGTCATCAGTAATTGTAGAAAGTTTTATGCAGCATCCTCTTCTCTTCTACTTCCTAGATTGTGTACAGCCTTACAAACTGAATAAATGCACCAAACACAAGAATGGAAACTCTGGCAATGACTCTAAATCTCAATCAGCAAGGCAGAGGGGATCTCAGACACCTGAACTAGTTGCCCACTGGCCATTTTACTGTATTTATAACTGGGCAAAGGAAGAAGGTGAGAAAATTAATTCATTAAAAACAAATCTTACTGTAGGTTTTTTGCCTTCTTTCAACAAAGTCTTCCTCCTGAGAACACCTTGAATAGTAACTGCTCCTGGATACAAATGAACAGCCAAATCTTCAGATTCTAGGGAGCTGAAAGGAGCATGTGAAGAGTTGTGTGAAAAAATATTTTTCCTGACATAATTTTCCAACCATTACCAAAAACTAATGCAAATACCTTTATTGTAATTTGAAAATGTCAACTTTCTATTTATTTGACTTTATTGTGGAAAAAGACTTTGGCTGTTACAAGGAATTGCTGTTGTGAAATTAAAACTTGCAAGCAAAAGTGATCAGAAAAATTAATTAGCCAAGCAGGTAATTCTTAATTAAAAAATTAAAACATTTAACACGACTGAAAGACAAGAACAATTAATTTTAAGAAGCAAACGTCTGAAGTACATTGGTACAGTTGCTGTACATGTTAAACCTCTCCTTCAGCCCTCGCAGGAAAGATTTGACCATTTTTTGGTTAGAAACACCAGAACCATTAGCACATCAAAAACAAAGCACAGCTCAAACATGCACAACCCTTGAAATATCTGAAAGCAAGGAGAGTGGGCAGGAGCAGGAATAAAGAGTAGAAACCCAAACCACAGCTTTAAGGGGCTGGAATGCAGCTGGTGCTCTACTGATCACCTGCCCTCCCAAGGATTGGAGAGCAAGGGGCTGAGACAAAGGCCAGGTACAGCACTGAGGAGAGAAAACTGAGCTGGATTCAAAGTACAAAGCTGACTGGCTTCAAAAACATTTCCAATCAGGGAAAAGTGACACCAGGAATCATTTCAGTAAATGTCAGAGCATGTAACTCAAGTGCTGAACCCAGCAGCTTTCTAGGAAAGCCAAGAGATTGAACAGCATCTGAAAATCCTTGTGAAGGAAGGCAGGATTTGCTGTTTCATCCATCCTATGTCCAAAGTAAAATGGAAATGTGGCAAAGCCTTCCATTGCAGCACCTACTGAGGATGATGGTATGGAGACAATTTTGGACACTGACAGATGTGAACATGGGTTTAATTCAGTGAGACAATGCTTGCTTCTTAACATGACAGAGATTTCAGTGAATGGCAATTTCTTTCCCAACTACAGTGACACACCTGGAGACAGAATCTGTATCCATGAGGAATCAGAATAATCAGTCATGTCACTCTGTCAGCTTGCAAATATCACATATATTAAACTGGGGGCAATTTGAATGGATTACTCATTTGAGGCATCTCTCTGATTGCAGGTAAGAGGAGCAAAGAAATTCTGTACAGAACTGCCAGCAAAGAAAACATCTGGAATGCCATCCATTAGCACCAGGAGCAGCTTTGTTTCCCCATGAGAACTACCAGCACTGCTCCACAGTGGCAGGCAGCTCAAAAGCTACCCTGACAAAACATCTTTAAGCCTTGATAGAAAGGTCCAATGGTTCAGAATTTGAATTTGCAGACTGGAACGAACAGTCCTTATACTGATATAGAGTAAGTCATTGAAGGGAAAAGTTTGAAGTCTGAAGAAAAAGGTCTCTACCTTTATTTTGACACATAAGTTAGAAAGGTAACATCAGAAAACACCCACTTAATTATGAAACCAAACCAGATCACCAACAGCAGAGGGAAGGTCTGACACCTCTGTGCAGTGGCATTGTACCTGCTGGCCTTCATGTGGCCTCGATGGCCATTTCGTGACACTCTTGTCCCCGGGCCGAGGGAATGGTACAACCTGTGCCTGTTGGATTCCATTATAAATTGCAGGTGTTACATATACTGTCATTCACACAAACAGCACGACTGCTAAAACAGCACAGAACGTTCTTGTGTGCATATCACAAAGCCACTTCTTCCATGTAAGAAAAAGCGAATCATTTTATTTAGAAAAATGCATGCAGAAGGAAATAATATGGTTTTTCATTTCATCAGATGTTCTCTTTGTCAGAACTCACAACACTGAAGTGTTTTACTGGCACTGAAGAATAACACATTTTTAGAGCAAAGTCTGCATTTAGCTTAGACTAAATAAATGTAAAGGAACCATATTGATAAAAGTTATCTTGAAATCTGACTTTAGATGTTACCACAAAAAGGGTTTCAACTTCCATGAGTATGAAAACACACAAGCTGTTGGGCTGAAAGAAAACATAAGCTCTGTCAAAATACACCTGACACTGTTTAAAATCCTGTTGTGCCAAGTAACATTGAAATCAGCTCAGCAATATTTCCATTTTCCAGTTCATCTACGCTGTACACTTCAGCTGTAAGCCCCACATTTCAGAATCATTTACCTGATTCATACCGTGCTGCCTATTCAGGAATTGTGCCCCAGAGCTGCCTTTTGAACATTGCTTTGCTTCACTGAACCTTGTTTTGCTGAAGCAGACACCTTTCATTGACTGAATGCCACTGAAGTCAACATAAGCATTGTTGAGGCACTTTGCCCTCATTTCCTACTTTTTTATCCATTTTTCTAGTTGCTTGGATTCTGTTGCAAGACTGAAGATCAGCAATTCTGTGGGAGCAGGCAGTTAAGTATAAGCCTGATTATCAAAAAGGTATTAATGAATCACCACCTACTAACTTCTTCCACAATCTGCTGTCATTTGTTTCTCAACATAACAGATATCTTTGAACTTATGACTTATTTTTTAAAGCACACCCAAGATATTTTTGTATACATATATTTGGCATGCAAACTAAGTATATTTTCTTCTTACCTTGAATCTTGGGGTTTTTTGCATAACAAGAAGGCTACTACTCCTGAAATCCTGCTATTTCAGGGAAATCTATTCACAGACACTCAGGATGACAACCAGTGAGACTGAAGTGTCACTTAATACACTGCCCTTTACAGGATATCATTGTAAGGACTTGGAATTTTAGTCCTTCCACTAATTTTGATTGGCCTGAAGGGACACCCCAATGCTGAAAACTCTTTCTCAAGTTTCAAACTAAGATTCTGTTGCACTTAAAAACAATCAGTGGCTCTAGTTCTTATCCCTTCTGCATTCCCCAGCTAGAAGCAGAAAGGCCAGGAAAAACAAGAACATGTTTTACATTTCCTTCTGTTACCTGGGGAATATGTGTGTGGAGGAATTGTTTTCTTCCTCTTAAGGCATATGAGGCCTTAAGCCTTCCTACCCAAAGATGTTCCTAAATCACTGAGAAATACTGAATTCCTACTTGCACTGCATAGAAAATAGTCATTAACACTGCATTTATCCCAGACTTGCCAGAGTTGATAATTCCAAGCAACTAATCCCTCTTCCTCACTTAAATATTTTTATAAAGAATGGAAACCATTGTGCTTCACTGTACCAAAACCAGAGACAGACCCTCTCTAGTTATCTTAAATTTTGACACTTGCATGTCAGTGTATTACCTATTAAATTTTAAAGCATGCCTCATCATCTTATAAACCAGGGAACAGACTCTAGGGTGCTGTGGATCTCTAGGAATTTCACACGTGGTGTTGGGAATGTCTGTTATCTATTGTCTATCCCTCTCCCTGGAAGCAGGCAGGAGAACTCACCCTGAAACACATGAAACCTCCAAGAGGGCTCCCAAAAGCTCTCTCAGGAGACAGGAGGTACAGAAGGCAAGTGGAATTTGGAGGAGGAATCTTCTGTTTGACATGGAGTAAACCTTTTAACTGGGGGAGCCTGGGACTGCCAGTTCTCATTAGCACATGGATGAAAAGCCCCTGCCTTGGCTCAGAAGTCCACACTACAATTCTGGAGAGTGTTATCCTAAGTTTAAATCTAAATTTTGAAGTTTCTTATGCTGCTCTGGGTAAAAACCCTCAGCTCACCATTTTTTCTAACTTAATGACTTTTTATCTTTGAAAAGCAACTTGATACTAATACACAATTCCATAAGGCAGCAGGGAAGGAAAAGAAAGAAAACCTTTTGAATGTTGTATGTGCTTTGTGATGCAGCCTGCAAGTTAAGAGATTCCCATTTGTGTTCTCTGCTCATGTGGAATGTGACCTAATGAAATTGTTAAGGGCCTTTCCTCATGTATGTATTCACACTAAGGCATGAGGCATCCCAGAGTTCACCTCTGGCACAGAGAGATTTTCAAAGACTTCTTCCAAAATTAACACAGAGCTTTAAGTGCTTCAATGAGTTCAATCAGAGTATGTTTGTGGTAACAGTTCTCAAGTAAAAAGACAAAGTTTTTTGACAAAAATTCCTATGAAAAATGTAAAATCATGTTAACAAAAGTTACCCAGGGCAACTCTGAAGCTGATGGATTACCTGAAATTGTGTTACAGAAGCAAGCAATGCACTGTACTGTGCATCGTACTCAGCTGTGGGAAGGTGAATATTCCACTTTTTTGGGTTAAACTGCAGCTGTTGGGCTTTTTCCACGTTCTCAAATGCAACATGAGAATGGGCTGAAGTGGCCAATGCCACCTGAGCACTGCAGGTGCTGCATAAGGAACCACTTGTTAACTCTGGACCTCCAAGTCAGACATTAGCAAGGGGCATTGTTGGGTCTTCCCATGTTACACTGAAGGGGGAAGAGGACAAGAGAGGCAAAAGAGGTGACAATGTCAGTGACAAGGGAGCAAAGGGACTATGAACAGATGAAGGGTCTCAGGGAAAGTGAAATGAAAGTCAGACAAACACAAACAGCACATGTGATATCCACATATACAAAACCTTTGGGGTCTAATGGCTCTCTGGCTGAGCCCCTTGAAGGCTGTGTGCACTGAGTAAGCAGCCAATCAGACAAAAACCCTATTAACTAGCAGTGAGCAGGAGGTGTTTCTATGCTGCTTTAACAGATCCAGTGACCCTACTACAGCTTTTTAGTGTTCTCACAGACAGAAGATCTCTAGTGCATTAAAAAAAGCATCCTTTTCAGGACTGAGCAAGAGACTCTAAGTAACAATGTGGATAGAGAAATGCAGGTTTTTCTTACCTTTCAAATGCTGGCCAGGAAGTCTCTTCACTGAGTTCTGAACCATCACTACTACCTGGAGAAATACAAGAATAAATGATACCTTATTTCATCATCTACAAACCACCTCTGTCAATTGTATCTGAAAAATCAGAATATTTGAGAATGCAAATAGCAGAATAGTTAAGATGAAATGCACAAAAATACTTGAGTAAAATACTACAAGGAAACTTGAGTAAAATACTACAAGGAAACCACCATGTGATTTGCTTCAGGAATTTCACATATTGAAGTGACAGGGTCTTGTTCCACATTAAGAAGTTGAACTAAAGGGGCACGAATAAATGGGAACCATATTTTCAAAATATAAAGAACACCCTAAATACATATCTGCATTTAGAAAAACAGGTCCCTTATTTAAATAACCTTATCAAGTCATACACAGTCATGGCACAGAGGGGCAAATTCATTGCTGAATCTCCAACACATGATTTGAGAAGTCTTAAGCAACTTTTTATGGCTATCTCCCACTTACTCTATCAGATCACAACAGTATTATTTCCTTCTGTGCTTTGTAAACTAATGCACAATTATTTTATTTAAACACTAAAAAGAGAGGAAAATCCCCAAACCCAAAAGTCTGATGCATCCACTCATGGCAGTCACATAAATAAGACAGTAACTTTACAATTCTAGTAAATCCCATCTGAAAATGAGTATTTAAATATAGATACAAGGTGGGTGCTACCTGTAATGTTAAAAATCAGTAAATGATTATCAGCAGGGATGCTGTTAACAGGAATCAGTAGCTCCTATACACAATCCCAAGCTGCTGCCTTGCTGCTCTTCACCTGTCAGAGCAGCCACATGAGCTACCACCCTTGTTCACCACTTCAAACCAACATTTTTGACTCCAGATAATCCCAAAGCCTAAATGCCAGTGCAGTTCCATGTCAGTCAATGCACTAACCTGCCACCTTGTTTGCTCTGCTGCCTGAACACCCACATGTGAGAAACACGAGCCCAGAGAGCTCCCAGGGCCTCGAGCATCCAGGCTCAGAGGTGGAGATGGATACAAAGTCTGACCTAAGGCCTTGGAGAAGGCTTGGGAGTTTGGGACAGTAAAACTGGCATTTGTAGTTTAAATAGAAATAGGTTTTGAGCAAGTAGAAATATGCCTCATGTAAGCAAATAAATATGTTATGCAAGATAGTAGAAAATATTGAACTTTGGTAATAGAACCTGTTAGAGAGCTGTTAAAAGTAAAAGGTGCAGTAAGTTTTTGTAGAGTTGTGTGATTGGATAAAAGAAACACACTGCAGCAGAAATGCAGCAAACATAGCAATGAATGGTTGGTTTAGGAAGGTACTAGAGAACCTTGTAGAAGAAGTTGATTGGATAAAAAGTTTATAAAAGACATTGTAACTAGAATTAAGATGGTTTTCTGGTGTTACAGTGCTGAATGTAACAACCCAAAGGTGTCAGCCTTCCCTGAGACTGATTTTACAATAAATTATCCTTTAATCACCACATCAGTCGACCCCATCTCGTCTGTATCCCAAACATCCACATAAAAAGGGAAGAATTTATTCCAAATTATTTTGAAACAAACAAACAAATCTGAATCAATGCCCCTTACTTAAGAGTTCCCTCAGAGAAACAGCAGCTGAAAATGGGAACCAGTTCCCTGTAATTTCACACAGAAAATCAGCAGGGAAAAGTGGTGCCCTGAAAAAGAATGTGTACAAAGCAGGTCTGGATATTCACTGAGTAAACACTGAGTAGAGATGGAGGCAATAAAGATTTACACACAGCAGGGACAGTTCCAGCCAAGAGCCATGAAAATCTCAGCATGAATGGGGTGAAGTTCCCTCTGTGCAAAATTTAAGAGAAAATACAAACCTTTATCTGTCAGCCAATTCCACTGAGATGCCTCTTTTGCAAACATTAGCTCAACATCCACATATTAACACGATCTCTATGGGACACTAGATACTTTGGTCTCAGCTTATTCTGATTTTTTCCTAAAGGAAAGTCCTAATCTGGTTCACACTAACACTAAACTAAGCTGTTTTTGTAGTGGAAGGAGCTACAAGATACAGAAGTGATGTTCCAGTGGATGGATAAAGGGCTGCAAGTAGGGAGGTAAAATACTCAGCAGGTAACTTGCATGAATTTCTACAAGTGCCTTAAAGTTTTTAGTACTTCCATTTGCAGATCCTTGATCTGTAAGCATGCAGCTGCTGGGAGGGTTACAGCAGCAGTTACTCCTCCTGGGACTCACAGTGCCTCTGCAGCTGGGGGACAAGTGACCAGAGAGCCCCAGTCACTACAGCTGAGTAAGTGCCTGCACTTCAAGGGACCCTCTCAGACTGAATCTAGCAGCAAACTTCAGGTGCCACAGGGCAGCTGAGCAAGGAAGTGACCATAAAAACAATCAGGAGTTCTGCTCAGCACAGTTTACACCTGAGCTGCAATGTGGGAAGGAGAATGTGTGGGTTAAACTCCACATTATTTCAGGCACTTATCTACAGAAAGACTAAAGGGAAATCATGAACTACCCCAGGAAAAATGAGCAACCAGTGGAGTAACCTGTGCAGGTGGAGCCTGCTGTTACTGCAGGAGTGTTTGCAGAGACCTTCTCATTTTCTGGAACAAACAACTGTCACTCAGCACTTCCAGCAAATTCTACAATCCACATCACAGAGAAAATTCAGTGATTTATTTCATCCTGATGAAACCACAACTGCATTCTCCATACATGAAGTCTCTTCAAATTAATGAGTAGTTTATGGTTTGGGGGTCAGGAGACAGAATCAGATGCAGTAATCCAGAGCCAGCTTTAAGCAGGCATTTCGGGTGAGACCTCCCACCTGACTGTCTTTGAAGAAGGCTGTTCCAGGTAGAATCTCTTACAGCAAGACCTTAAGGTGTTGAAATCCTTTTAGCAGTTGGAATGATAATTAGGATGGTAGAGTTCAACCCCAACATAAAAATAGTTTTTCTTGCATAGAAGTGAAGTTTTCCTTGTGGAGCAATCTGTCCTGCAAAATGGTGCAGCAATTTCTGTCAAGTCATTCAGCCAGCACTGAAAGCATTAGGGATACTTAGAATCTTATTTATTTTCTTACTTACTACTATTTCTTACTAATTTATATTAGCCAGAAGCACGGATTTAATGTGACTACTTAATTTAGGCCCACATGACAAAGCCACACAATTAAAACTCCCCAATAAGACAGTATCATGAAGTTATTGCTTGCATTTGAAGTAGGCTGATACATTAAAATTCTGCCAGAAATGACATTTTGATGGCAACTGAGTCAGGTTTGCTAATAAAATTATATTCAACTGCTGTGCTAAATACATTAGAGAAAGATTTAAAAGCCAGTGTTTATTTGTAAAAATGCAAAGCATTCTAGAGCAAGAGCTAAAATGTCACTTGTCACAAAGTGACAATCCTTGGTACAGTATCAGTACAGTGAGAAAACCTACAGAAATTTGGGGGTTTTGTAAACCAAGAGCTTCACTTAAAAAGTTAAAACTATACAGAAATTGCCAATTACACTTAAAAGGAACATCAACTTGTAAAAAAAATGAACAAAACATTATGGCAATTGATTTAACATTTACATTGATGCCTACAGGGGTTGTAAAAATGGTAACAAAACCTGGAAAAGGTTGAATTTTAGTGTTTGACTATTCCTCTAACATCCATATAAAAACACCTCCAACAGGATTTTTTAGATTCTAAAACCCTCTAGGAGATATTTTGCAAGACACAAGTTCAGATACTAAGAAGACCTTTTCCTGAAAAGCAAAAGAAAATACCTGACATCCCTCCTTCCAAAACAAAACAGAGGTAAAAAGGACTGTTTTTAACTTAATGAAAGTTAGATGTCTAGCCAAGTTCTGTTTAAACATTAAGTGCACTATTTGAGTGTCACCTCAACTGGAAATATTTCATTCATTCAGTACTCTAAAAATATATCACCTTCTTAAATTCTTCTCAAGTATGTACTCAATATTTGAGTTTTTCCAACAACCTCAAGCAAGTTCTTCAGGTTAAACTCCATAACTAACCCTAGGTAGTATAAGCCCTTTCTGTTAGTTAATGTTCTAAACAAATTTTGGTTTTATGCAAGAAGCCACTTAACACAAGACACTATCTTCCTACTTTTCTTCATTGCTAATACATTTCTTGTGCAGGATTGAAATAAAATTCAGTCTTTATGAAGGTTTTTTTCCCTATCTTAGGAATAACAGCATTTGGCAGGATGGCTTTTTTGCAAACTGTGCTGGTGATTATCTGAGAAGGCTCAGGACTGTCTGTAGAGCCCCGTTCAGATGTGAATTTTCTGCTCACATCTGCAGATGTGCACACGCAGATGGATGTCTGTGAGATGTCTGTGCTCCAGCCACACAACCAGCAGGAGGTTCCCAGTTATGGGGTAGGGAATGCCTCTGCTGTCCCACATCCACTCTCCTGGTCATGGCACCCACTCACTGCCCCAAGTCTGGGGATCCTGAACACTTAACACAGACTTTCTTTATCCAGAAGTTAGTCCCCAAAGTTAAACAGGTGTTAATATAAACAAACCAACCCCAAAGAGTTTAAAAACTCTTCTGACTAAAAATTCTTTCCCCTTCCCCAAGCTGTCATCAACACTCTCTTGGCTCCGGTTACGCCGCGTTTCCAGAGCTGCTGACGGACCCGACACAGCCTGAAATTCTGCTGTGAAAACACACAACTGGTCAAGAGGCCTGAACATCAACAGCTGCAGCACAGCCCAGCCCAGCCAACACCACAGAGATGGGCTCCATGCCCCAAAAGCTCTGTTCTGCTTTGGTGAGCTCACAACCACACTGCAAATCCTCATCCGTACCTCATGACCATTGAACTATTGTAAAGTTCCAGCAGCTCCCCAGTTAACCAAATACAGATGGCAGGAACTCCAGCAGAGGACTCAAGCAATATCATGTCAGAGAACTGACAGAAACTTTTAAAACCATCACTGAGTTTCATTGTGAAAAATCAGCAAAAGCAAACAAGCAAATGGATAAAGATGGGGCAGAAGCAGGGGGGTTGTACAACCACATTGATCCCAGCACATCCAGAGTGTGAGCCTTGGACCAGACAGTACCAAGAAAGACTGGGGAAGAACTGGAGTGCCAGACTGCATCTTCTCCTCTCAAATCCAGGCACCCACATGTGCATTTTTGACCCCTAATATTATACAGTTCTTTTATTGATCCTATCACTAAAGCAGTAGCAGTTCACAATAGCAAAACTGGGTATCCACACTTAAGGTAAGAGACAGGCATCCATAAACTCATATAAAGGAAATATAGAAATAAACCCAACATATTCCTTCTGCCTGAAACCCCACCTGAAATGTGATCTGATGACTCAGAGCCCTACACACCTGAACAGCACAGTACAGATTAAAGAATCCAACAAACACTGGCTGTGTAAAGGTCTTCCCTACTCTACAGGCTGCCAAGAGCCCTGAAAGTAAATGCACACACTGTATACCTACACCTATACTTTATTTATTTAAAGAGAAATAGAATCCCTTGTAGAATTCAATAACTTCGAGGTGGTGACTTAATAGAGGAATTCATTAAAATGCTGATATTCTCATATGTATTTCACACCAGTTTAGGTTTGGAAATGTACTCTTATTACAAAGGCACTTTCTTACATTCATTCACACTGATTTAAAATACCTTTCTTTGACTCTGCAGCATTAAGTCCTCCAATTGCATTAGAACAAAGGCTGAAGCTATTCTCCAGAGATTGCAACACATAAACAAAGGCAAATGTTCAAGAGTTCTAGTTTTTCCAGAGCTTTCATCCCTATCATTGTAGATTAGGAAAAATAAGTGGGAAAAAAATAGCTTAAAAAGAATTTTCATCCAACACTGCTACAAACACAACCCATAATTGTTTCCTTTGAATTTTTAAACACCTCAAGTTACAATCTCAATTTCAGCAGTGTTCCTCTGTTCATATCTTGACATCTGTTTTTTAAGTGGTGTACATGAGGCAGCACTCTCAAAGAGCAACTTCCTTAGCAAAAGGACTTTATATCCTCTAGGTTAGATGCTCTAAGAGGAGAAAAGCCACACAGAATCAATATATGAAAAGAGGGGCCTCTTTTACACTGTTCCTTTACTTCTTAAGAATTATCTGAACAACTTGCCATTGTAAACAAACTCAACTGAAGAAATTCTGTAATGCAGCAGAGCCAAATTATAAGAAATGGTGGAAATCCAAAGTTTCTCAGGACATTAATGAAACAAGCTGAACAGTCCTGAAAAATACTTAAGAGCACACTTAAGCAAGAAATACTTTAAGAGTGTAAGAGAATTGGGAATGAATAGAGAATCATGTATTATTTAGAAAAATATCTTATGAATTGAAGGAAGTTTCATGCTATTGCTGAGTGGAACCAGGATCTAGTAAAATCATCTTAATTCATCCTACTTTTAGGAGAGGAGGTGACAGGAGGCAAACACAGGCAAGAGAACAGGTGGTCTGAGAGTGCAGGTGGTTCCTTGAAGCCAGCCAAGAGCAATGCTCACACCTCAGCAGGGCAGAGTGTACACAGTGACCTCACCCAAACAGTGACCTCACCCAAACACAGCCCTCAGGAACACCAGCACTAGAGCTGTGGCTTTAGGCCTGGCTGATAGCAGTGCCTGGGGGCTCTCAAGGAACTTCCTGTGCAAAGTAAAGGCATGTGTCCCAGTTTGCTGAAAGCAGGTATTCTGGGCTGTCTGCACAAAACAGACATTTCAGCACTATTCATTGTATTTGCAGGTGTTGTCTCTCAAAAGTGCCTGCAACCAACAGAAATGCAGTGAGGTTTTAAGGACTCAAGCCATATAACCTCTTTTTAGTCACCCACCTAAGAATGAGATCAATCATATCACTGAGGATTTCAATCCTCTGTGATTATAAAGAGCTCCAGTGGTACCCAGCTCGGATGCAGCCATCTACATCATACATGTCTCAAACTTACAAGAGACTGTTTCCTCTTGCTACACTCCTGAATTCAAGAGAACATTTCCCATCTGACACTGTATATGGGACTGGACAAATGTTTCTTCCTTCTTATTAGGATAGTCCTGGCACTGCTGGGAAAAGATTTGTCACTTTTTAAAACCTTTTGTCCAGAGAACAAGCACCTATTTATAATATAGGAGGATGGCACCAGAACCAGGGGTACAGCTCCCTGATTCCAGCAGAACACATGACCATCACCCATGGAACACCATCCCACAGCACTAGGAACAAGAATTGTTTTGACCCAAGCACAAGAAATCAATATAAAAGAGGCTGTATGTTCATTATTTTTGAGTTTGTTTGTTTTCAGAATGAGCTGAATGTACACAATCACCTTCCAACTGCTGAAATTAAGAAAATAATCTGATAAAGGTCTCTGACCACGGCTGTCACCATCACTGATTGGCCTGTTTTGAGCAAACCCCATACCTGTCTCACTTTCTGCACTGCTGCTGCTTTAGGAATCCCTCATTGCAATGAGAAACACCTCATTAGTGTATATGAAGGTTAATGACACTGATGTAAAAATTGTGGCATGCCCTGCAGCATTCCCAGAGTGGACTGTCAGCCTTTCCCAGCACAGCATGACCAAAATGCCCCTCATGGCTTCAAGGTGTGTTTTAGGTTATGGACACACCAATGGACTCCTAAGGACAGTGCTGTCACACTGGTGGTGTTTTGATATTTAACAGAGGCAGGTCCTATCAGATCCTCCAATATGAAAGGACTGGAATGGCCTGAACACCTCTGAGCCCTCAAAACACAGGAGTGATTTAAAGCAGCAGTACAGTTGTCTTTAAAGGCACATTCAAGGTGCTGACATAGCAGAAATTCTGTCCATGTTTTGAAGAAGGATCATTTATCCAAAAAGTGCAGTCCTATATAGGCTTACATGTAAAAAAGGTAGTCCTGTTTCTAGAGCAACAGGTTTAAATCCACGTTTATGGGCAAGGTGAGGAATAACACTCCTTTCAGTGCACACATTCAGGAGACATTTTCCTGACTGTCTTTTGAAGCTGTGTTGTAGAATACCATAAACCTCCTCTCTGCTGCAGTGACTGTACTAATTCCAAGTCCTGAGTAAACAGACTACTTCAAACATGATGGAGGAACTCAGCAGCTTCAATCAACTTCCTTAAATCCTGCTGAGGCAGCAGCACAGGATGCCAGACAACTTACATTTCCAAGAATACTGCAGTAATAGATACTGCAAACCTCCAGAACTCACCCTCCTCTTCCATATTATTTCTAGCACTTCCATCAACCTTTTGTGTCATTGAAATTTTCATCATCAAGAAGCAGCAAAAGTAGCAGCACTGCTGGACTGTCAAAGCAGTGATAGAACTGAGTATGGGGAGGCTGGAGGGGAAAGAGAATGGCAGAGGGGAATTTCTAACCACAAATGCTGATCTTGCACAAAATGCCCGAGGTTGCTGTTTTACAGGTCATTTATACAAACCTTCTAAAGTGGCAATTTTGTACCAGCTTGTCAGGACATGCTTTAACTAGAGAACAGAACTGAAAAATTCAGAGAGGAGACAAAGTAGGAAAACCCTGTATTCTCCAAAATATATAAATGGTGACTGGTTCTCAATTGTGCCTTATGAAAAACTGCCTGTCAGCCCTGCTAAACCTTTCCTGCTAGGCTCTAATGGAGGTACAGAAATGATCTACCCAGGAAAAAAAGGATCAAGTGCAGAGAATTTCTTAGGTATTTCAGTAGAAAACATCCATAAAACATTGCCCTGAGGAAAGGGCAATGCCACATCTCAGCAATGGTGACAAAAGCTTGGTTCTCCTGCACCATGCAAGCCCTGGGATGGAAGGTGCCTGGATGCTGAGGAGAAGCACCATTCCTAATGGATGACTTTGAAATGGAAAACCTTGCCACAGCAGAGAGCCAGCAGGGAACAGAGACAAGCAATGCACATAAAATCGTGGAAGCTATCTGATGTGAACAGGGTCACTTAGACCAGCCACTTGGGTCTAATTCCACATGGCCTTCTCAAGAAAATACATGTACAGCTCCTGAAAGCAGCAGCATCCTACAAGCTGTGACCTTGTTTCCTTCCACAAAGGCTAAAAAAGCAGAACTTCTTTTAAAATTCTGTTATCCAAAGAAATGTGAAGCACTACAAGGATCCTTCATCACCATAAATGCATAAAAACTGAACACCATTGAATTCTATCAGACAAATAATCCTGAGGGAAAGGACTGCAGTGAGAGGTTCCATTTGTCAGCCCCAGCTGCAAACAGGTAGGTTTGAGAGGTATTTGTGTCCTATCCTCCCTCCACTTAAAAAATCAATGTGCAACAGGAAAAAGGAGCACCTCTTGTCACAGAAGAAACTCAGGAAGCAGAACTTCTCAAAAACCCCCTAAATATACAAAGATAAATAATTTATCAAAATTTAGTAAATTCTGACATTTTGAGGGATTTCAAAGTCAGATTTCTATCTTCTATTGAAGTCAGAAGCATTCAGCAATTATGCTGTTAAAACTGTCAGCAATTTATACTGTCAAGTCAATATAGCATTTTAAATAGGAATCTCACTATAAAACTTTTTAAACTTGAATTGGTTTAGGGAGAATAAAAAAATAATAGAAAATCATGGCCTGTACTTCCTTCTACCTCCATTAAGGAAGAGGAGAATCAGAAGCTGTATCACTAAGAGGGATAGAACAACAACAACAACAAAAGTCTTTTTCAGAATTTCTCAGTTCATGCTGCATAAATGAAGTCACCCTCCTTCCCCGACATATCTCAGATCTGTTCTCCAACAGAAGCAGCATCCTAGAACAGCACTGCTGCAGGTACAATCACTCCCTAACTGTGCCACAACCTTTAAGAGAAGCCCAGGCAGTGTGTGGGTGTGTTTGCAGCTCCCACCTATTGAAATCCCACTGGAGAGGGTGGAGCTCTCTGCCTGCCCCCGGGATGGCACGTGGGGCTCCATGACGCTGTCATCCAGCAGGTGCCGCGGGCCCGCGTTGGGGAACGTGGCGCTTTTGAACTCGGCCGTGTTCATCTTGTGGATGAAACTGTAAACCAACAAGGACACAACTGTTACAACCTCGCCTTTGGCACCTCCCAGGAGTTGCTTTAACACCCTGAAGGACTGTGTGCATGGTGCTCCTAAAGCCAAACTAAGTCATGGCCAAGCCATGAGCCAGTGTGCACAAATACTTTGGTCGGATACTTTCCTATTGGTATGAACTGCCAGCTTTAAAACTTTAAACTTTAAACTTAAAACTTTCAAACTGCACAGAACTCGTGTAACAAAGAGGAAGCCAGGAGCACAATAACAATTCCTTTCAATATCTTAGGCTATTTTTGTCTTCTCTAACACGTAATTGAACTGCAGCATTGCATACTGGCTCATTAAAGGTAAACTTACATAACAGAAGTGATTCACTACTGGGTAGCTACAATCTTGCATTTTGGAGACATGACTAGGGAAATCATGAGAAAATGATCAAGATATTATTAGAAGGACACTTATACAGAAAAAGCCTGAAGGCATTATTAAACAAGAGTTAGTCTACAAAGAAAGTCTATAAAGGAAGTGTCCCTGTAAAAAATACCAATACAATTGATACAATTTTGAATTTGAAATAATGACAGTGGCATTGAGTTACTAAAAAGTGATAGTTTTGTCATTCAGAAAGAACCATTCTGGTTAACTCACTGACTAGTGTTATTGTCAAAACCTCAGCCTTCCTATTTTGATTAATTCTCTTCTGTTGGTATAGCAGCATTATAGTTCTGAGCTTGCTCCCTGGCCACAGGTTGCTCTGTAAGTGAAGTACTGTGTACAAGACTTGCCACTTTTTATAAGCAAAGCTTCTGTATTGAAAGATGATACATCACTTCAAAAAAAAAAAAAAAAAAAAAGCTCAGGATTTTTATGTTAATCAAGATGCTGACTTGTATCCCAGACTGTGACATTTCCTATGTCCATGGGGTATCAGGTTTCGAGGTGAAGGGGGTGTTGGTGGTAGCAAGGCTCCTTCAGCTGCAACGTTTTTCCGTCCACTTTGTGGAGATGCTCCGACTTCAGAGCCTGGCAAGAAAAAAGACATTACTCCCAAGGCTGTTCTAATAATTTCAGAATTACTGTCAGGGTCACTTCTTAGAAAATTATGGAAAAGTTGTATAAAACTTCCTAAACTCCCTTTATTAGAGATAGCTGTAATAGAACTCATTGATCTCTTGAGAATTAACCCCCCTGCACTCCAGGGTTTTTGCACAGGATTAAAACCAAACCCACTCAGTTCCAGCAGACCATCCAGTGAAAGTAT
Organism: Polioptila caerulea; assembly: GCA_013397295.1. Lineage (NCBI taxonomy): Eukaryota > Metazoa > Chordata > Aves > Passeriformes > Certhiidae > Polioptila > Polioptila caerulea. The sequence goes on along the minus strand of VYXF01011491.1, from coordinate 64,393 downwards.
TTTGCAAGTCCTAAAGGTGGCTGCATTCCCTACACCAACAGTGGGCACATCCCACTGATTCCACAGTTTCAAACTCTTGCCTTCAACTGCTTTTGGCATTGATCAAGAAGAATGTTCATTTCTGGAAGCACATTATGCCATGAAAAGTTTAGATGAAGGCTCTTCTGTCTAGACACAACAAAGAATGAATATTTAATAGCTCTTCACCCCAAATGACATGAACAACTTAGTGCCACAATGCATACAAGAACCTAAAAAAATGACTCAATTCCTTCTTTACAGATCACCTTTAGACTTTTTATTACAAACATGCAGTGTTTAAACTTCACACTTCTTTATAGCCTCAGGCAAATATTTTCCATGTCTGCAATTCTAAAATAATGCACATGACAACTTCAAGTCTTCTCACATTTATGAAGCATTTACCTACTAAATCTTCTCTGGAAGCAGCAGAGTGAGGGGTGCTGGTCCCTGGTTCTATCTTCAGTGAAAGTCTGCATTAAAGAAACATTAAAAATTACTTTATCAGGAAATAAAAATGTAAGTTCAAGAAGAAGAATTTTTAAAATTTATGATTGCAAGCTGCCTGATTCTGTGATTGCAAGAAATACTATGAAGGTAAGACAAACAAAGCAGAGTTATCTTTGGCACACACTATTCCAAACTTGATTTTTCCTGCCTATTGCTTTAGTTCATACAGACCACCAGGACCTCCAGTGCCCTGGGATGGCTGGCACACACATGAAACTGCTACCCCAGCTAAAACCTCGGAAGAGTAAGAATTAAAATAATATGAAACTTCTCCTCCCACCTTGGCTAAAATATTAATTCTTGGAACACTTGATATTTTAAATTTTTATATGAAATGCACTAGTGTGCCAAGCAGCAAGCCTTTTGTCTTTACTGGTCCATAAGTCAAAATCTTCTTTTGTGTTTTGGAAAATACATTATCAACTTGATTTCAGTCATAATTCAAGCCTCTTCTGTAACTTTTTAATGCTATTTCCAGCAGGCTCACAAAGAAGGGAGCAGATCACTCCAGGAAGATGAAGTGTATCTTGTCCACACAATTTGCAGAACTAAAATCTTTGCAACTACTAACACTGAAAACGCATCTATTTAATTTTGGGGAGAAAAAGTTTAAAGTTTGACATCTCCTCTTCATCCCATTCCCTGACAGCATAGCAATGATTCATTACAGTTTAATAATTTAATGTTTTCAAATAAAATCTTTTAGGAAGAAAAGAACATGTATTCAAGTCACCATCACTGTTCTCTAACCTTTTTGCTGGCAGACACCTTAGGGGATGAAAAGCAGAAGAGTCTCTTTAAATAAGAACGATTCTTCACATACACTCCTTGACCATAAAATCATTCAGTGTGAGAGGTACAAAACCCACTGGTGCAAAAGCAGACATTGTGAAGAGCTGCCATGCTTCTGATGTATGTGCCACTGTCTCCAGTCACTGCCCTGCTACCAAATTATGGATTGTGCAGGATGAACAGACTGCAGCTCCTTCATCAATCCAATTCCCACTGCTAGTGAGTCCTACCCAGGGAAGGAGAAGGGAGCTGGAGAGTGCAATTGATGAATACAATGGACTAAGGAGACACTGCAGGTAAGAAGCTCGGGCTTGGGTTGGCTGTTTTTTCCTTCCTACAAATGTCTGACCACAGAGCTCTACTCTCAGTGACAGGTACGTGACACTCCCCAGGTGAGGCTGTAGAACACCCCAGGAAAAAGGTAAAGCTGGATGCTTCCACAGGGGCATGCAGAGAACAACTTACAAACCTCAGAAGAGAAGCCAAGGCTCTGAGTCTGTTACCTGTTCTCTGACATAAACTGAAGGGTACCCATTTGCTGCCTTTCAGTAAATCCAAGTTAGGGCTATTAAATGGCAAAGCACAGCTGTTCCCCAAGTGTGCATCCCCTTCCCACCATTCCAAGGGAGCTGCACAAGCAACCAATTCAAGCCCTCTGAGGTGATAAACTTCCCGGGCAGGCAGGATGGGAATGGGTGGGGAACCTCCTCGAGCACATCAGCCAATGAACAAAACCTTCCTTCATGGGCAACAGCTTTGCCTGAGGGTGTTTCCTATCCTCAGTTCCTGTCTCTTGCCAGAGATTTCCCTCCCTCAGTTTTGCTGAATGCCAAATCACTTAATACAGTAATAATCTTTTAATTAAGGATGTAGAAACCTTGGGTAGGAGGCTGGGAGGAACAGGCAGAGACAGAGAGGAACAGGAACTTGCCTCTCAAAAATCAAGTGCTTACATTTTACTCACACTTTATAACCTAATCAAAGAGAAAAGTATAAAGTGAAGTATTATCTGCAAGAGAAAGCTTTAAGTCATCCTCAGTAAAAACTTGGGACTGGATGCACAGATGGTTTTGTTCTAATGAAGAATGACTTCAGCCATCTCCCATCACAGCATTCCTCCTAATGACAGAACAATGTCACAGGTGAGCCACATGTACAAAATCTTTCCCAGCAGACCAAACAGAGCTGAAGGAAGGGCCTGGTGCAGCCTGGCATGGAAAAGGGAGCAGATCTGCCATTCAGCATGTGGGAAAGTGCCTTGAGCACAACATCCTGCTGGAACCACAGCTGGTGTGTCTGAGGTGCATCATCACAGACTCAAACAATGGTGTGGGGCAGAAGGAACCCTAAATCTCATCTACTTCCAACCCCCTGCTATGGGCAGGGACACCCACATCCAACCCAAGGCAAGTGCAATCACAAGGCTTTGAGTTACAGAAGTAATTTTGTACTAAGTTATGGTCAGTTGACAGCATTTTGTACTTACTTGTAATTGTCATCTTCTACAAACTTTTGTAGTTCTTCTATGTACTGAACTGAGTTTAGATATTTTTGGACGTGAGGCAACATAGGAATATCTGGAAAACAGACAGTGTTTATTGACACTGAGCCACTCATAGGTAAGCAAAGTTTGTTTTCTAGAAACTATTTGAACAGATTCAGATCTCTTGCCTTTTTATGTGAGATAGAGGCACAAACTCCAGGCCCTAATGATACTGAAATTTTAGAACTTCATAGCAATTCTCATGCCTTGAGCTGGCACTCCCCACACACATAAACCCCAGAGCTGCTCATCTGAGCACATGTAAGGGAAAAGTGATACAACAGCCTTGGCCAAACCAAAGGCCAAGACTGGAACATGGAGGGCTGTCTGAGCACTCCTTCACAGCCCACATTCCCTCTCCACTGAGCTTTCAGGGAAGTTCCCAGTCCTGTGCTAATTCACATTCCCGCATCACACACAGCATTAGGACTCTACTAGAAGGGGAAGAGGACTGTGAGGGAAACCATCTCAGAGGAAAAAAAATACATTATCTGATCTATGGACAGAACTATAAATGTCCAAAAGACAAGCTGAATGTATTTTCTTATCTCCAGTAAAAGTGCTATTCCAAAAGTGATCCTATTTTTAGAATTCAGTCATTAAATTATGAACACAGGAATACAAGCTTATAAATACCTTACAAACTACTCTTGAATATGAGTATGAAGTACTGCTACACATTTAGCATCAGAAAATATATACTGTAAAATATATATGTAAGAGAAAGGCAATTTTATTCTGCCTCCTCACCTGATGCTCTGTCTTAACCACCAACAGTAGAATAAACCCAGACTTTTGGGCTGAGAGGATGAGGGAGGGTGTTAATGGCATTCATATGGGTCCAGCCTTACTTAAATTGCATCACAGCAAAAAAAATAAAGCTTTTTAAGTTCTCTTCAAACTGTGATATTTACACACTAGCTTACCATATTCACACGACTGCTGCAAATCTGAGATAATTCGAAGAATGTTGTTCATTAAATTTGTTCTTTGCTCACTTTCCAGAATGCTTGCTGTTGAGGGGTAGGCAGAGTCAATGTATGTCAAGTCTGATAGATAAATACCTGAAATGAGATTAGAATGGAAAGTTTCTTTGTTTAATGTCTTCCACTGAGCAGAAAAAAAAAATCCTCATCAAGAATATTGTGAAGAATTTTTGCTTGCACTAACATTAAAGCAGGTTGACAAAAGCAGTCTCAGAATAGGATTTTGGATTTACCTAGGAAATCATTTTTGTAAATCTAAAAGTAATGACAAGGACATGCACAGCTACTCATAAACCTCATCTTCTCCACAGCACCAATTTACTACTCCCTTGGCAAATATGAAGCATACTAAACACACAATGGTAAAATACACCAAAATGAATTGTTTAGGAAGTCTACTATTTCTTTCCTTCAATGCAGCAATTAAAAAACAACAGAAGGATAAATCATACCCATAACTCTTCAAGCTGAGTAAAAACTCAACTTGCAGCAACATGGGAAAGATTAGCTAGGGAAAATGGGGCCAGACTGAAAGGAATGGATCCTGCAGTTTGTGTAACCACAGCTCCAAAGATCCAACAGCCTTCCAGAGAGGTCACTTCATATCCCCTACCTGCACTGCCTGCAACCTCACTGCTCCTTCAATCCCTTGATCATGTAGACAGCAAAATCCTCCTCCTCACACTAATGCTGTAGATAAAACATTCATTCTATTTCTAACCACAACTCCATTTCTTGAACTTCACCCGTCTGTCTAAACTAAGTGAAGCATATTCTGACCAGCTCTGCTGTTCAGAGGAATTGGTGTGCATCCCTTGCACCTTTCACAGATACCCCAATTTAAAAATGACACAAGCCTAAACAGTATTATTTAAGAAACTTGTTTCAGAAACAGGGAAATGTAATGAATTGAAATTATATTTTACTTCACCTCTCAGCCTTGTACAACAAAATCATAAGAAGGGCTTTGGCTTTGCAGGTGGAAGACTATTAATAAAACCTCACAAGAACAGCATTTGTGTTTGTATAGCACCTAAGCAGTACAGTCCTCAAATGTGAGCTGGGAAACTGTGGGCATCCCTCCAAAACCAACACACACACACACACAGACACACACACACACACACGTGTGTGCACACACACAGAAACCAATTAAAATGCTTGTGGTTGAAAGGTGACATATAAAAAAGTGAATAAAAAGGTATTATACATGACCTGATATACTACTAAATCTCTCAATTTTCTGTTCTGCTACAAACAGTTTGCCAAAACCCAGAAAGGATAATCAGAAACACCAGGTAGTTGCATTTAATTGCTGTGCTACCCAGAGCACACGAGCTGTCCTGAACCTGAATTTACAAACCCATGTCCAAACAAACCTTAAAAATCCCAAACCCACTCAGCCTTCCACAGAAGGAAGTAAATCATACTTATTAACTATATGTAAGGAAATTCCCTGTAACAGGCACCTGCACTATTACAGGATTTTATAAACCACTGTATTTGTAGAATCACCTCTGAATGACTTGCACTGATCTTTTCTTTCAGCTAAATCAAACACGAATCTTCTGTAAAGAGCAGTTCTCTAAACCTATTGGATGCATTTCTATGAAATCTAAAAGAATTTTGAAAGCACAGCAGGGTAATTCTCTTTCAAATGTGATCAGCACTGCCTTTGTGAAGGAACCAGGAAGATCAATGGCAGTAAACTGAAAGCACTCAAGTGCTGGCTGAGCATGGACAGAACCAAAGCCACATGCTGTATCTCTTGTACAGCGTAATCTCTGTGGCTTTTGCTACTTCTAATATCAGTCAGATGTTATCAAATATTCTGATACCTACCCAAAACCATCACACACAGAGTTTTAACGTTTCCCACATGTATTGGAGAATTCATGCCTTTACAACTGCAACTGTTTCTTATTAAGTGAACGTCAAGAATTGAATGTGACATTCTGTTGAACATTCTTCTAGACTACAAATGCTTCATTTTTCCTGTTGTATCCAGTCAGGCTGCCCCTTTTATTCCCAGCAACACAAATCGAGTTTTATCAGCCTGAAAGAATCTTTCTTCTGAATGAAGCCCAGTACTGTAATCACTTGAAAGGCATCTTTAGGCAGCATAGTAAAAACGTTTGATTTGTAATTGCCTGCTGAACTCTTGCACAGTCCGTTGCCATATGGTACCTCCCTTCTACTGGCAAACAATCTTTCCTTGTTCCTAACCCCTCAGCCTCCCTGCCCCCTCCTTTTCTGGAGGGTATGGATAGGAAATCCGAAGGAGGAGTCTCTCCTGCTCTCGGAGTGCTTGTGGTGACATCATAGGTGGGCTGAACGGCGGAGCCGAGCGTGTGTTTGTTTAAAAAAACACTGTCCAAAAGTGATGTATATGGAATCTGGGTCAGCTGGAGCTGCTTAGAGCACTGCTGCTTGTGAGAATCAAACACTGCAGTTTCAAACAACATTTTTCTCTCTCTCCTGGAATAACACATACTGGAGCATTACCTTTTTTTGGGTTTTTAAACTGATTAGTTAGCTTGGTTATCGTATGGAGAAACCCAATTCCTCAATACAGCTTGGATCTAACAGAGAAAGACAAAAGCAGTTTTCAGCTCCAGCTGCAGATTAACACTCCACACCATCGGGTAATATAGGAAGCAAAAGCAACTTGGCCTCTGGATTTTCCATCTGCCACAGAAGCAGACCAGCTGGAAGACTTTATTTCTTGGTAAGTTTTAAAGTTATTCTTGTATACAAGTTTAATTTTGAGCTATTTCTGAATGCTACATGCATCTCCCTCAACATACAATTGTGAAGGAACAAATCCCTCTCAGCCTGAGAAACATTTGACAACTAACATTAAGACTCATTTTTGTGGCATTTGGTAGACTTTGGAAAGAATTAAAAAAGGCACTGCATAAGAGCACAGACTAACTTGTTCCAGTTGTAGGGATGAACAAGTTTCTGTTGTTTAGCTGCATTGTTATCTACAGTTACAGAAAATTAGCACTACCAGACTCTTTGCTAAGCATGTAATTTGGGTACTGTGAACACACTCGTGAAATTCTGATCCTACCAGAAGGCAAAAGCCAAAAATCCTATCGATTTCAGGGAAGCTGGATTTCACCCAACACCAGAGCATAGACCTAGCATTACTAGAACTAGAAAATGGATACCTCAATAAAACCACTGTGAGAAGTCCCAAGCAAATCAATGCACATCTGTAAGTAGCAATCATTGTATATCGTTTCAAGTACATTTTATTTATGGTACTTCTGAGGAGCTGAAGTTGCCCGAGTCCTAGAGCCAACCAAGAAAGCAGAGTCATACACTGATTCACAACATAATCGAGTTGGTAGCACAATCAATTGTGCAGCTGAAAATCCAAAGACACTGCTGCAACAGGCACTAATGCCTTCCTTATTTGTACCTCAACTGAACTGCAGTTTGTTTCTAAAGAAAGATCCATTTCCTAAACACGAAATGCAGTGTACAAAGCAACACTGCACTAAGTGGAAGATTGAGGGGTTTGTTACAGTTCATTAGGGGAAGGGAGGGAGAAGAATGCTGCTGCTAATCAATGATTAAAACAAGAAAGCTGTTTACAAACAGGAGAGAAATGTACAGATGGACACTTGCCTATACATAAGAAAAGTGTAGAAAACTTTCTTCGTCTTGACCTGGAAATTTAAATGCAGTAAATAATCTGGAACAAGGCAAATGAACTTAAGTGATGTATTTGCATTTACAAACACACAGCAGCCTGACACAGTCAGAGAGAATGAAGGGGCTGATGCTAAAAGGAGAGACAAAGAGTTACAGAAGACAAAGTTAATTTAGTAGCTACCAGAGGAAAAAAGTCTGAAGCAGCCTTGATAAACAAGAAAGATGGATCCTTTCCAAGCTGAGTCCTCTTCCTTACTATCCTTTTGTGCTGATTAACATAAGGAGGAGAATAATCTAAACAACAACACAACCCCCATTTGATTCACATAGTGTGCTTTGGACACCAGTCCCCATTCATTCATCAGCAGCCAAGGGTGTGATTTACGCTGCTTAGAACAATTCCTCCACAAATGAAAACAGCTGAGTCAATAATTCTAAAGCTATAAACTGGCTGTATACAAGGTTTTAACTCTCTCTCCTTTGCTGCCTTCCAGCTTCAGAGTTCAAATCTTGAAATGTTTATTTTAAAACAAATAATGCAATACTAATATGATGCTGCTGCCAAAAGAATGATCTGAAGTACAGTGAAAAAAATCCAAGATTTAAGGTTTTAAAGGAACTGACTAAAAGGAATGGAAATTCTGAACCTTTAAACTTTAGCAGTAACTACACGGCTCTGTCAGGTTTTAATTCCTGTTTTATTGGGCTTTGTTTTTTGTAATATGCCCCATTAGTTTGGTCCTTAAAATTTATACACCAGTGAATGAAGTACCATTTCCTATAGCAAGCATAATTAGATGCTTAATATCCTCAGTGTCTATTCTAAGCAGAACTCTGGAGCCCCAAAATCACACATTTCCAAACACAAAATGCACTGCTGCATTATACCTGCCTGCTCAAACAGTGCAAAGACAGTGGCTCCAACAAATGCAAAGGAACCCTCATGCTACAAAAACTTCACCAAAAAATCTGGAAATGCCATGAAATTTGGCTGTGATTACAGAATATCTACTATACCAAAATTAACCAATCTCTTCTGCAGAGAATTTCTAAGAAGTTATCATTTTTACAAGGGGCACGTTTTCAATGACAACCTCAAAACCTGAGGAAGATTTTTAGATTGCCTTTCCTAAAAGGAATCAGACTGATGGCAATCCCTGAGAAGCAGAATTCTGTGACTCAATACATCACGAACAAAACCCCAGAACATATTATTCCTGGATCCCAGTCAATACAATTGAAAGTAATCCTGTTATTTCAGCACAGGCAGAGGGACTTGCCAGAAAAGCATTTGTTTATATAGGGAGAAGTAACTCCCTTAAATACAGAGATCCACTGAAATCCATGGGAACATGTCTCCTATAGGGACAGAGTTTTCCCCATATAAGTATTACTTCAAATGTCATGGACCCGGCTTTAAGCTAAAAAAAATCTACAAAAATCCTCCCTTGTCCTGTGCAGACATAGGGGAGCATAGCTGGGTTTATTGATCTCAGCTGTTAAGGCCAAGCCCAACAGAAAATGCAGTGTGTGTAACATCAATAACAGAGCTCCCTGATGAGCTGGCATCGTGGGCAGAGCATCTTCACTCTCAGTATTGTAATTCCCTTCCTCCAAGAACACAGCCTGTTTCTCTTCCTGTTACACATAAGAGGGCACTGCTGGCATTTATCACCTGACCATATTCTTTTAATAAATACTTGGAATAAAGATAAGTCCTGACACTGTATTCTCCATACAAAAGGAATCCTATATTCCCATTTATCTGCAACAGCTTCGTTACATTCACCCACATTACCCTACACTGCCCAGGGAGAATGAGCCTTTGTCAGCTCTTGGAAAACAGATTCCAATTTGTGTTGTGGGTTTCCAAATTTTACATCCTGCTGAACGTGAGTCACAGCAGTACAACAAAGAACAAACAGTTTGTTGTGCAGAAAGCTAAAAAATGCCAAATATATACCAGCTTCCCCACGTCCTGATCCAGTCAACTCTGTATTTGTGATTACAATATTTCTAGGGGGTAACACAGTCTGTGTTACAGCAGTTAAAAATAGTAATTACTGGCTTGTTTTGCTCTTTTACATTGGAATTCTGTACCTTTAAACACTTTTAAAAGTAATAAATCTAAAACTAGTTTTGACAGCAAGTTGGGTTTTTTTTATTGCACAGAGATCACTCTGGAAAAAGAAAGGAATCAGAAGAAATGGCATTAAATATAAAATGGTATTGAAGCCCTGTCCACAGCTCTGAGTGTTTCTGACAAGCTGATGAAGAAGCTTGAGTTGCTGTGAATAACTGCACGTTTTCTTCTGCAGAGGCTCTGAAACATCAGCAGGCCAGGACATACATACTGAAACTTGTACAGCAACCTGAGACCCAAAACTGGGTGGCACAGAAACAGCCAGAGCCAGCTGAAATGACAGCTTATTCTGATCTAAACCCCGTGCCATCAATAAAGAGCTAAATGACATATTTCAAAGCAATGGGATCTGTAATCACCAACTCCCTGGCTGCATTTCTCAGCCTCACTCAGTACAGAGACTCCAAACCTGCAGGGAGGGCTGGAGACCACGGCTCTGTCTGACCCCTGAGCTGTCCCCTGACAGCTCTGCCACCACCTGGGCATCTGGGACAAAGTGTGTCTAAAACTAAAACTATTTCCCAACTCTAATTTCAATTTGTCATTTAGGTCTTACATATTAGGTTATCATTCTGGGATATTTTGGATAAACAGCTCCTATTTTTTTAAGCAGCTTGCCCAGAACATCAGGAAATTTCTGAAACAGTATTTTCATTTCCTTCTAAGCTGATTAAAACTCCAGGTAAATATCTTGCTCAGAACCTATTCTTGTATAACAAGTAAGGCATTAAGCTGCTCAAACTTGACAAGTAACATTTTAAGACATTTAATTTTTTCAACATCAACATTTCCATGGAACCATACACATTCCCTGCCAGGTAGATTCTCAGAGGGAACTCATCCCTGCTTATCTGAATGTCTCAGTTTACTACAAGATATTTCAGAATTTCAAATTCTAGGGCAAAATCTTATGAAGCTGCTGGATTTGGCTATGATGTGTTTGACCCTTTAATTAATTTAATGGTCTGACAGCATGTATATAGACAGAGCTGGAAACTTTAACACATAAAAGTTCAAAATTAACACATTTATAAGCAAAAGAAATGCAGAAAGCAGATTGCAGCAGAATACATGGTTAGAACATGGCCTGTGTTGCAAAGTGCTTTGTTTTGAAAGATTCATTTAAGTTCTATGTATTTCAGGGGGAAAATGTGCTGCTGTGGGGGAAAATCCCCAGTCATTCATTATTTCTGTTACTCTGTAGGGTCTTTAAAAGTTCCCAAGAACTAAAATGTTATTCACTTTCCTGGGCTATGAAGTGCCTATTACACACTGTCAAAACAGCAAAATACTGGACTTGTACCATGGCTTCATCCTCAACCACACGCATCCTCAATCTGCAAACAGTAAATGCAGAAGTATTGAAAAATAGCTTAGGAGATGCAAAGAGGTTTTAAACTTCAGACAATTAATTCAGCTCATCTTTGTCAAGTTAGAGACCACACACAGACCAGTTTCCCATGGGCTTCCCATGATGCATGTGAACATTTAAACTACTGCAACTACCAAATCTGAGCACTGTCCAAGTGATCCATATTTTAGATGTCTGAAATTACCAAAGAAAAACACACAACCAGCTCTGGAGAAAACTGATTCTTTTTTCCTAACTTTTTTTTTTTTCTTTAAACAGAAGTTACAGTTTCAGCAGAGAAATACTAACAAAACTATTAAGTTTTGTTTTTGATAAAAATATTTACTAGTAGACACAAAAATACCTCTTACTACAAACTAAGATCAGTAAGTATTTTAAAATAAACTTCCTCAAACTTATGTGTCCCTCCATTTATGCAGGGTAAGAAAGGATTTTTAGAACATGTTAAATGTATTTTCTTCCCCTTCTGGAAGCAGGGCCTGCAATACAACCACCAGACAAACAAAAAGTCATCAAACACTTCAGCAGAATCCCAAGCTCCAACTCCTGTGTGTACATCCTGGTTTGGAGTTTGGAACCACTGCTCCTAGTGAAGCCAAAAAACAAAGACTTGACAGGTTTCCTGAGGCTGAGCAGACACAGTTTGCTGCACTAATATTAAAGCCAGTAACAGAACTGGGAGAAGTGACCTGACCCAAAAGTCACCTCAGCATTTGTGATGTGAGTGTAAAGGAAGCAGCCCAGCCCAGCTCCTCCTTCGGGATCACTGTGTCAGGATTGCCAAAGGCCCTTACACCTGGACTCAGCAGGAACAGCAGGATCACTCACTTTCCCTGCTCTGACTGAATTTCTCTTTGTAATTATCCAAAGGCCACTGCAGAAAGGCCATCCAAAGGCTTGCAAAAAGAGTCTGGAAAGGAGAGCCAGATCAGTAGCTGAGATAAGAGTGACCTGCTTCACAAAGCAAACAAACCATAAAAAATGAAGTCTTTCCTTATTTAAGTGCTTTAAACCTTTGTTTATCATCTCAAATATTTAAAGCTAAAAATCAGGTCTCAAAAATCATTCCTGGATTTTTATCACTGCATTTGAAATCTTTAAAGTTAAAAGAAATTCCTAGTTTTCTTTAAAAGATGAATGAAGCACTTCAGTGTGGTATTTATAATGACACCACACCTGATAATTCATCATTATTTGGATAAAGATACAAAAATAGTGTGACAACAACAATTCTAAATGTTCATCTCAAGGCAACTGAACAGGGACACATGCAGAGCAGTGTTCTAAGCTTTCCTTACAAATTCCAAGTCACTTGAGTAAGTAATTTTCAATGTTTGCAACAATATCCAATCTCCTGCCCAACACTCATGTCCAAAAATAGTCTTAAAGATGAGTTTCTCAAGTCTACTACAACTGTGTATATATAAACTTGAAAAATGGGGGTATATATGAATTAGTATGGATATACTACTCAACAAATTATATATATATATATAAAAAGCTAAGGGAGGACCAGAAAAGCTTATATAACCCAAATTCCAACATTTATACAAATAATTTCATCGTCCTACTTCCCTTCCTGGAAGGTGTTCTGCAAGCACTCCACGTTCTGTAACTTCATGCAGGTAATCACACTGAGCACAGACCTCAGCAGTCAAACTGTTCATGGAGTGTAACACAGAATCTGAGCACAACATCGGTTCTGAAAACTTACCCATTGCAACAACTCCTTCACTAAATCCTGTAACTCAGTTTTAGTGTTTGCTGCTCAAAACAGGCAGCCAATCTAACGGAACCTAACTCCAAGGAAAAGATTCCAAAGGCTTGGCTCCACACATGCAAGCATGGCAAACTCATCAGCTGAGGCAGTTCAGAAGTCCAGGAGCTTTAGTTACGCCTCTGGCTTAATGACTTTATCTTTTATCTGTTCAACAGGCTGCTGACAGTTGTCCCACTGGCTTTAAAATGAAGATACTGAAGTGGACTCTGGGTGTGCTGCTGTTCCTGCTGCTGTCTATTGGGCGCTGTCTGGAACAATCCACACCGAGCAAGGCGCCCCAGCAGAGGCAGCCTCGTTCAGCAGATGGGGCAGAGGAAGGCAAGAAATGTGGTTACACCTTCCTGGTCCCCGAACAAAAAATCACAGGGCCAATCTGCGTGAACACGAACGGCCCAGGCACTGGGAACAGGAAAGATGAAGTCACCAGGATGGACATTGAGAACCTGAAGGATGTGCTGTCCAAGCAGAAGCGGGAGATCGACATTCTGCAGTTGGTGGTGGATGTGGATGGAAACATCGTGAATGAAGTCAAATTACTGAGGAAAGAAAGTCGGAACATGAACTCCCGCGTGACCCAACTGTACATGCAACTCCTGCACGAGATCATTCGGAAGCGTGACAACTCGCTCGAGCTTTCCCAGCTGGAAAACAAAGTCCTTAACGTGACAACAGAAATGTTGAAGATGGCAACAAAATACAAGGAGCTCGAAGTAAAATACGCGGCGCTCACCGACCTGGTAAACAACCAGTCAGTGACCATCTCGCTGCTGGAGGAGCAGTGCCTGCGCATCTTCTCGCGCCAGGACCCGCACAGGTCGCCGCCCCTCGTGCAGGTGGTGCCACAGCACATCCCCAACAGCCAGCCCCAGAGCCCCGTGCTGCTGGGAGGCAACGAGATCCAGCGAGACCCGGCCTACCCCCGCGACAGAGACAGAGACGTGCGGCCGCCGCCCGAGCCCGCCACGGCTCCCACCAAGNTGCCACCCCTGGCTCTGATACACAAGGGTGAGTCCCCTGGCAGTCCTTTCCGAGTGCCACCTCTGGCTCTGATCAACGAGGGTGAGTCCCCTGGCAGTCCTTTCCGAGTGCCACCTCTGGCTCTGATCAACGAGGGTGAGTCCCCTGGCACTGTGCATCCAACCTGCCCCGCTCCACTCCGCAGGGAAAGCGGCCCCCCCCCACAAGCACCAGGAAGAACTGCAAGTACTGGAGCAGCTCGCTCTCGCTCCTGATTTTCTGTCCCCCTTCTACCTCCCAGGGAAAGCTTTAGTTTGCCAAATGGCCTACGTTTCCCTAAGATTTGTTGAAATGGCCAATACTCAGAAATTCAATCTGAACAATCCTCATCTCTAAGTCACAAAGTGTTCGGGGTTCTCTCTTCAGCTGGATTTGAGTTATGAAAATAAGAAAATTCAATATTAGCATAAACTTTCTAATATTTACCCATTTCTTTAATGATGTCTGCTAGCTACATGTGACAGTAGCTGGCAAGAGTGAGTAAGAGGAACTAATTAATCATAAAGAAATTCAGTAATTTCAAGTTTTTGTCCTTTATACTTATATTAGTCAGAAGAAAATTTTCATCCTTCTATTCTGATCTGCTTTAAAATGGACATCTAAATCCACCAACACAGTCATGCAAAGAGTTTCTAAGTGTCTAGTTGAAATTTTCAAGAGTGGTAGGTTTGAAAGGATAATTGAATCAAGGCTGGATCCAATTACAGGCCCTCAGCTTGGAAAATTTAAAATCAGTAACTACGTTCCCAGTAACCTGGTATCAGTAGGGGGTGGCAAGTTAAACTAAAACCATAAATATTACAAAAATACATTCAGGATACTGCATCCCACCTTCTTGTGTTACACTCCTGAGGTCATTAGATTAATTCATGTATCACTAGGAATCAAAATTAGTGACAATTAACTATCTCAGAGCTGCCCTGAACTCTATCATGTTTCTCACTTTACTGAAATTTTGACAGAATTTGCTATTTTAAAAAAATTCAAGGATTCAGAAAAACAAGCTTTTCTCAGCCATCTCTGAGTGCTTGCTCTTGGCTTCTGTTAGCACAGCTAAAGAGTTTGGGGGGTTTTGGGTTTAGGTGAATGTTTTGGGTTTGTTTCTTTCAAACTGCCTTTAGTCACAGCTGAAAGTTCAACTTGGTTCCTAAGATGAAGCCAAACATTTGAGACTGTTCTGCAGCATTACACTCAACCAGCTGCTGAGGTAAAGAACAACTATTTTTATTCAAGGTCTGCAGAAAATTCAGGCATGAGTCCAAGCAAAATGCCAGATGTCATGCAAATTTCAGTGGCACATCATGACAGAAAGGAAACAGTTCATATCAAACCCTTGTGCTGATGGCTGGTCAGACAGCACAAGTATAATTCCAAAAAAAGCCATAACTTCCTGCTTCCCAGCAAACCCTCACTTCCAGGTTCTGCTCTAAATGCATTTCTTCCCTACACATGCCTGCTGCAGATAGAAAATGAGGCAAGAGCACCAAGTGTTATCCTCTAAATGTCTGCCCTGGTGTTCACTGAGCCCTCTACCCCAAGAAGTTCAGAGTTTGAATCCATTTTTGGAAGAGAACACAAAATTTTTAGGAGGCTTATTGTAACATTATTCACCTTCTTTTAATACTAGATTCTTGACTTGAAGTTTAGAAGTTTCTTGTGGTGCTTGGGAAAAGGAGGGTTGAGAACTGCTACAGCTGGTAGAGCATCACAGCCAAAATCTGGACACTCCAATACAATCCCAGTTACGATCCCAGATTTTTAAAATCAAGGTAAACAGATTTCATGGTGCACAGAATCCAAACTATGTCATAGAAGAAACATCTTTACAGTTAAAAGAGAAAGGTTTTTTAAATAATGCATAAAGACGTCAAAAAAGACCAATGAAAACCAGGCAGTCCCAATCAGAGCAGGCCTGTTAAAGACTGATGTCAGAATAAATACCTGGAGCTCCCCACAAATACTGGCATGCAGCAGATGGGTCAGAAAGGTCAATGTGCATCTGAATATTGTGAGTGGAGAGTAAAATGCAAAATATATGGGGAACAAAAGGATGAAGTTCTGTTTTCTGAGTATGGTGGTTTATTATTATAAAAATTGCTCTAAAAATTGAGGAAGGCTAATGTACCTGGGAATTGCAGTTGTCACAATTACCTTAATATTCGGAATAATAACCAGTGACCCCCAACATTACTGCCACTATTTCTGCAAAGAGCAGTTTAAAGTTAGTTAAGTACTTGAAAATTACAGACACCCTGCCCCATATAATAATTTCTAATGTCTCTTGGTTAACAATATAGCTTAATGCCCCCCAAAATCCTCTCTATGAAGCTCACACAAGCACAGCTTCTGTATCATGTGTTCAAGGTAACACTTGGCATCTCAACATGGCATTCAGCCATCCAGCTATCAACTTAAAATATTTCATCTCCTTCCTTCTCCACTTCATTTAATTTAGCACAGAATATGATCTGCACTAAATCATATATCTAAGCCGCAATTTTGGAAGTGAAATATTTAACAGATCATCTTCTCAGAGTATTTCTGACTTATCACTGTCTCAGTGATTTCGTGTACACAGACTGTTAGAAATGACTAGACATGCATGAGATACTCATTCCCTACATAAACTACAAAACCTGTGAGGTTTTAAACAGAAAATCATGCTTTTTTCATCAGTCAGACCTCTGCCCACACCAGCACTGCAGAGAATCTCTCAGTTTCACAAACCTCAGTATTTCCACTGCACTAAATCAGCTCTTATAACGTGAACTTGAAGTTATTATACCGAATAAAGAATTTACTTCAGTAAAAAGATTCTATACACCAAAAATTAGGGGATGTTGGATTTCCTCACATTCGGAGCAGAAGTCTCTCACCTCTACCACAACTCTAATTTATGTTAATGCATGCAGACGAGGCTGAGCATCAAAGCAGATGAGGAGCATCCTGTGAACTTAAAGCCAGCTGAACCCCAGAAGTGATCCAAGTATTACATAAACAGGCTGGAACAATTCTGTCTGCCTTAAAAACTAAAAATTACCCCGAGCATCTGCTTGGGTCTCTCATGCAAAAATGAGCGCCCAAGTCCTCCTACAACAATCATCATGTGGGATAATACCCAGATAATACCCAGCAGATCTACTTAAGCTATTCTTAATGTTCAATTAATATTACAAAATAGAAGGCTTATTTGTTTGTACTTTTCCTAAAGCACTCATTGATTTACAAAAATACTTCTGGAACAACATCCCTGATCAGTTATACAGCACCCAAATTTACTTCAGACAGTTCCAGGGATGGGAATGAGACCCAGCTCAGGCCAGGAAATTATCCATCCCCTGGAAAAACTGCAATATTCACAATCTACAGAGGAAGTTTAATTGTGAACAAGAGGCAGAAAAAAGCACTTGTACACCAAAGCTACAGGGTGTATTTCCTAAGGTGCCCCTGCTTGCACTGGAAGAATGCCAAAGCCACCCCAGTTCAGGCAGGGCAGCAGTACTGACAGCAGTGGCTCAGTGCTGGTGACACTCCTGTCACAGCCACAAGCCCCAAGTACTCCTCCTTAGATACACGAGCTTCATGCACTCTGATTATCCTGTATGGATTTCTTGCTAATCCCATCCTTGTCCAGCTGGCACCTACTACCTGGAAATCCAAGGGAAATGCGATTTCCAGCTCGCTTTTGTCACCCAAACTCAACCTGCAGTGAAGGTCCCTTTTCCTCAGCCTGCTCTTTTGATTAAGGAATAACCTCAACAAATGGCTTCTATGCTGCTTTGCACATGAGCTGTTTCTGTGACTGATGGGTTCTCTCTGAATTTTCAAGGAGATTTGAGAAAATAAACCCTCTGGAAGGAGAGGAAAGCTGTAGCTGATTTATTTTCAGATGTGCTGAGTTTTCAAATACATTTAGGGCATCCTCTACTAACTAGTCACCAGAACACACTTTGCTTTTCATTAATGAATGACCAGTTTCTCTCAACCAACTGAAGTTATGACACACATATTTTTTTCTAAAAAGTAGACAGTAAAAACATTACCAAAAACTGAAAGGCAAACTAGGCAAGGTTTTCAGAGACATGTAAGCTGCATCCTTCTCAGAGAATTACCAGGTAGTCTCTCAGTATAATTTGTAAAACAACTACTCATATGGACTAAAATGGAGCTTTCAAGCAGCACTCACAGCAGCAACAGCAATTTTGTGCAACTGCAGCCCTGAGAACAAACATGAGCCCTTTTAGTTGCTCAAAAATCCTTGTCCATTGCTTGCTTTTTTCCTTCATCTGTACCTACCTACACATCACACCAGGATGACACATGGAACCTCAAAAGATTCCTGTCCACAGTCAACAGCCTAGTCCTCAAACTGGCTGAGTACATCACAGCAGCAAATGATGCAGCAGAGGAATTCTCTCTAACTAAATTCCACATCTGTAGACTCTGGCAGGAAGTATTTCTTACAGCAGCTCCCAAACTACTTATATATTCAGAAATAGGGAGGGTTGGTTGGGTATCCTGGGTTTGTTTCGGATTTTACTTCCACCAGTTTCAAACTGGTGTGCCAGAAAATTAAGGAAATTGATGTCTGCCTTTTGTAAAAAAGAAGAAAATAATTAATGGAAAAAAAAAAATCACATCACCCTTCAGTATCAACAGCCAGAGTATAAATCTTTGCCATAGCAGATAAAAAATCAGGTGTTGGTAACCAAAGTCTATTATTTGTTTAGCAAAATGAAATTTTTGTTCAAAAACTTATGGAGAGAGGATACTGACATGTTTATTTGTACACACTATTAACCTCAGACAGGAACTTTCTGCACTGCTTTCCATGGTAGGTTGATAGTTTAATTGAATTACTGACTTCCATTACAAAATATTCCTGGACAATGGGCACTGCACAGCCAAGCTTGAAGGCTCACAGTATTTCTTTCCCAAAAGGTCCATTCAAAGACTGCCAAGAAGCCAGGGAAGCTGGGCACGCCAACAGCGGGATTTACATGATCAAACCCCAAAACAGCCACGAGCCAATGCAACTGTGGTGTGACAACAGCCTGGACCCTGGAGGATGGGCAGTCATCCAGAAGAGGACAGATGGATCTGTCAACTTCTTCAGGAACTGGGACAGTTACAAGGTGAATTCCAAAAAGCAGAGAATCAGTGGGCAAAGGAAGAGAATTGAAAAGAGCAATCAGTGACAAACACTGCAGGGGGAATGTCCCCCTGCCCTCAGTGCAGTTACCTTTGTATGAACCAACCTGTCTGAGGCAGCCTGGGCTTGTAATGCACAACTGGGAGACACATCCCAGACAGTGCCTGGCAAGTCATTTATCACAAAGTTCTAAGTGAACACATGATTTTTATTAACACACTGAGAGCTACAGTGAGGACTTGTAAATCTTCATTTGTCTCCCTTATGAATAAGCAAGTTCAACTACTGAAATTACTCATTTCAACACACTAACAGATTTGCTGGATTGGGAGCTCAACTTAAAAATAGTCCTGATAATGAATTAAAGGAAGTAATTTCCACACGTTGATTTAGGGCAGAAATCTAAAGATGTCAGGCTGGTGAAAGGAAACACATTGCTGTGTGTTACTGTGGTATCATGCACCAGCAGGCAGAATGTCTGGGATGACAAGAGGATGCTGCTTTGGAGTAATTGCATGCTAAACAGGAAATTTGAAGATCATTTTGGTTGGGGTAATAATAACAATTACATATAGGACAAGTTAACATGAGGATTTTTTCTTCTTGCATTCTTGTGATTCAAATATTAATCCCTAAATCAATAATAACTAAAACAATTATTGAATGTCAAACAAGCAAACAATTATGCAAAGTCTTTAATTCTTAGAGCAGTACATGGTTGGTTTTGGAGTTGTTAAATGTTATAAAATGTTTTAAGGCAGTTATGGAGTGCCTTATAAAGCATTAATAAACATTCTGAACCTAATGCAACAACATTAACAACACTTGATGAAAGCAGACAGCAGATAGGAAAGATCACAGCTACTGTGCTGGTAGTGTGTGATTTAAAAGAAATTATGTTTTTATATTTAATTTCTAACAAATCCTGCAAAGAACACAGAGGAATAGTGTGATTAAATTCACAGTAAAAAACAACACCAGTTGCAATACAGAAGTAACAAGAAGTTATTTGCCTTGAACACTGAGACTGCTGATCCATAAATACCTTTTTCAACCTGGAACCATAACCTAAAATTCCATCATTCACCCATTATTACAATCCCCCTTAGCTTTGTCAAGAAATATGGTTTCAGTTTCCCTATTCTCCCTCCCTTTATCTTCAAAAGAGGAGGACAGCAAGAACAGAGATGTTTTGTCACCATTACTGGTGCTGGCAGCATCTCACGAAGCTTTGCAGTCCCAGTGCAGCAAAATAAAGCACTTAAAAGCATGGCTTGAAGTCATGCAGAAGTGCAAAGGCTTTCAGTACCCCGGTTCCATTGGTTTATCACACTCCTGCTGGGTGAGTGTTTTAACAAAACCAGAGAACTAAGCTAACAGCACCTTCTGATCTTCTTTTGCACAGAAAGGATTTGGGAACATTGATGGAGAGTACTGGCTGGGACTGGAGAACATCTACCTGCTCACCAATCAGGACAATTACAGACTCTTGATTGAGCTGGAGGACTGGAGCAACAAGAAGGTCTATGCAGAGTACAGCAGCTTCCGCCTGGAGCCCGAGAGCGAATTCTACCGCCTGCGCCTGGGCGTGTACCAGGGCAACGCTGGGGACTCCATGATCTGGCACAATGGGAAGCAATTCACAACACTGGACAGGGACAGGGACATGTATTCAGGTAAGCAAAGCTGTGAAATGTGAGTAATGTATGTTCCACCAGTGACACCACCTCAAAAAATACAGCATAGGACAAAAACAGGACCTAAATTCTGATAAAATCACCCGAATTGAAAAGCTGCTTTGAATTGATGATGGTAAAACCCACATTGGCAGGGTGCCCTTCGAGCCTTGCACCTGTCAGAAATTCAAAATTCAAAATTCAAAATCCTCACCAACAACACTCTGCAGTGATTTTCTGTTTGGCTCATCACTTGCAATCAGAATATCTGCCCAGGTGATCTCTGAGTAGTGCTGCTGCCACAGAATCCCCAGGAACTAAAGCCTCTGAAGAGTATAAAAGGAACTGCAAGTGTGCAGAGGTTTAGTTGTGTACCAGTACTTAAGGGGCACATCACCTGGTTTTTGTACTTGTTAATGCTCCCTTTTTCCCATCTCTGCCAGTTTTTCCCTTGCAGTAACAGGGAGGTTGGGGAGGGCAATACTTCAGCTGCTTTTTCTCAGCTGTCAATAACCACAAAGCTGGACAAATGCTGTAAACTCTGAGACAAGCCTGTAACAGTGAAAGCACAAGTTACAAGCAGCTCTTTGTGGAAGCCGTGTGCAGCTCGGGGCTGCACCAACTCACATTGCTCCCACTCCAGTATTTCTAAACACACATAACCCGAGTTCCTGGGCTGTTAGCTCATGGACAAGCAGTGCTGGCAGGCTGAGGAGAGTTCTCTCCTTCACTTGCAGCTGCCACAATAAAGACCAATGTCAACAACCGCCCCCTCCAGCAAGAGCTGCAGGTACAGCAGAATTTCTAGTTTAAAACAGCAGCAAGATGCGACCACAACAGGCTGGGCAGTACTGAGAACAAGCCACGACACAAAAACATTCAGTAGATCTCCATTTCTACTGCCTAAAGCTGAAGCTCACCCGTGTCCTTCTGTCCCCAGGAAACTGTGCTCACTTCCACAAGGGCGGCTGGTGGTACAACGCGTGTGCCCACTCCAACCTCAACGGGGTCTGGTACCGAGGGGGCCACTACAGGAGCAAGTACCAGGATGGAATCTTTTGGGCTGAGTACCGGGGAGGGTCCTACTCCTTGAAGGCAGTTCAGATGATGATCAGACCTATAGACTGAGGAGGAAAATCCCACAGTGCTCCCATATAAAATTCTCAGTGTTTGAGCTCCAGAAAAAGAAAATATTACTTTTTAATCATTATTTTGCACAATCTGCCCCTGCAAAGAGCAGGTCTACAGTTTCCCTGTCTTCTTTCCCCTGTCATGTTCCCCTCTCCTTTATTAGGACCCTTCTCTACTGTGACAGTGTTTTTTTTAAACACACATTCACAAAAGCAGGTGTTTTGTGCTTGCAAAGCATATTTATCTTTTTTTCAAGATCAACATGTTTGATGTAAACAGTCAAAGCTGGTAAAAAAATCCAGATCTATGACAAGATATAAGCTTTTACAGTTCAAAAAGCTTATGCTTTTTCAGGTTAGCTCAACCCTTAAATGTAAATATGTGAAATGACATTGTCTTGCTTTAATGTGAAAACTGATTAGTTATTTAACAATTTATTTAAAAATGTTGGTATTGCTTTCAATGAAAAATCTGAGTTTATATTACTGTTTGATACTTACTCCAAAAACCTACATAAAAAATTGGAGACATTTTAGCTTTGCTAGCAGAGAAAGATTTTTGCAACAAATAATTATTTCAAAATGAAGAAGCAAATCTAACACAAAATACAAAATTTCTTAGGGAATTCTCTACACTGCTAAGATCTGCAAGTCCTACCTTCTGTAAAAATGTAGGCAAAATGTTCCTTGCATAATAAAATTAATTGTACAAAATTATTGATAAACTTGAGACAATCAAATCACTTGGTACTTTTTTTACTTTCAACCTCCATATTCAAGCTTTGGAATTAAACTTTGAACTTCAAAGGCAAAACTGAAAGTCCTGGTATTAAAATCATGGCCTGACACTTCCCTGCTCTAGTTAGGAGCGCTGAGGGCTGACCAAGCACTCCCACACAGTAACTGAGGTAAGTCTCACAATATCAGAAGTTTTCCTCCAGCACAGCTTTCTGCTGCCACAGGAAAACAGAAATCAGCTCTGAGTGTGTTCTCCCTGACATCCCAAACTCAGGCTGCTCTTATGGCAGACACATTTCCCTTCCCTTACACCCATACAACTTTTGATACTGTCTGTGCTAAATTTTAGCTTCTAGAGATCAGATTTCCAGTGGAATTATTATGTAATTTAAGACATTAATTAGAAAATACTTTCCCAACATTTAACAAAAGCTATACCACACAGTGATTCAAAACAAGATATTTCCAAAATCAGATACGACCAAAACTTTGCTTTGGGTTCCAGAATCTCTGAACTAAAGCTTTCTTCCTGTTATATAAAATTATTTAATAACTGCACTTAGAGCTGCACAGGTTGCCTAATGGAACTTTCTATTCTGTAAAACTGAATATGCTGTTCTGAACTGTTACCAATGTGTTTGTTTAGCAACTCATGTGCCCTCAGGATTTTAAGGAACTTTGTCCCTATTTAAAATAAGACACCATAATAGCTAAATAATAATCTAGTATTATTGTTATGTTAAATTAGTCAATATAAATTCCTATGCAAAGCCTCTTGTGTAATTCAGGAGAAAAACCAGCGTTTTGCTTTCAGAACACACTCCCTGGAGGTGAGATAAAGCTTCATTGATAATGTATGGCTGCAAGGCTTGTAGTTAAATCTCTGGGCAGAGATCAAAGCCAGCCACTTCCACCAATATTTAATTGGGGTTGGCAGCAGTGGGGAATCAGTCCCAGCATATTCCATTCCCAAATTCCAAGAATTTTAACTGACACAAATGTTTATGATTACAATTCTGAAATTGTTCTTCATATAAGGAATATTTGTTTGTTACAAATATCATACAGACCTCATTGACTGAGTGTCCTGCAAAACATTTTTTTAATTGCAAATGCTTAAAATTCAGACTCTCTGTAGTCTGTCCTTTTTTCTCTATGGTAGCTGGATAGAAGAGCAGTTCAGGTAAACTTCAAAAATGGAAAATGCCCTCCAAAACATTCCTTTGATGATCACTTCTGACAGCTTTTAGTTCATCCAACCAGCAGATTTCCTCTCCTTGGCAAAGAGCACGTTACCCCAAGAACCTCTTGCCTGCTACAAAAACAGTGTTTGTTTATTCAGTGCACTCAGTGAAAGGTGTGCTTTGCAGAAACCCCAAAGTAAAATTAGCTTGCACTCAGCCTTTTAATTAAATCTACTATATTAGACATCTAAAAAGTGAGTCTTCCCCAGTTTAAAGCTGCAGGATGACGTTAACTAAACATTATGACAAAATCCACCCAGAAATCTTGGACTGTACAAATGCTGTACTCTGAAAGGAAAGAGTTCATGAAACTGTCAATTTACAGGGAAGGAAAGCATAGCACATCTTTTTCAGGTTGGTTCATACTCTGTACAATAATTCACTTGTAACACTATGAGTTTGTAGCCTTTGGGCTGAATTTCCTAAGCAGGCTGAATGACATTATTAAAAGTTCAATGTTTTCTCTCACACTTCCTTTTGAAAGATTTTCAAAAGAGGCTGTAGCATCCCCCAGGCTTCTTGCCCCAGGCATTCAGAAGCAGTCTGTCTGGGAAGGATAAAGCCTTCACCATTCCTCTATCACCAGTCCCAATTTAACCAGGCAGACCTCAAGAAAGTTCAACTTGTATGAAACTTGAAACACTGTTTTCACATCTATTTCCAAAATCTATTGCAAGCATTATCACTGAAGCAGCTGAATATTCCTCAGATGAATACTTAATAACCTGTTTTCAGCTTTTCTCTTTCTGGATATCACTCCTCAACGACAGCTATAAGAAAAGTATCTCACTAAGTAGTACTGCTTAGTTAAATAAAAATCTTACTTCTCAAGATATGGCTCAGTTGTTTCATTGTGCAATCTCAAATGGATCAGAACTCTGGAATAAGATTCCCTTGGAGAACAGGGTTTGATTCTAAGGTGAAACACAGCATCACATACACAGCTCCCATTAGTTCTGGCTGCTTTAGTTGCCTGGGTGATGCAACACTGATGATATATCCCACACTGTATCAAGGGCCTGGTGCTGAACATCTTTATTGGTGTTGCACAGCTTTTTACACTCACATTTAAGTAAGTGAGTCCACACTGATGATGTGCTGCTCCCACCTGCATTTCTAGAATTCTGGAATCACATCACAATCACTGCTGCAAGGAGCTGAGAAACATTTTTATTCTCCCCGCCCAGTTAAATGTGGAAGCACATTTATCATTACCTTAACCACAGAGGCTGAGCTGTGGAAGACAGCAATCTGTAATTCTGTGACTCTGCTCCTATTGCAAAGCCTACACCTAGAGAGCATTTATCCTTTCTCTTGTAACACCAAGATGGCCATGAAAAAAACCTCTACCCACATCTGGTATTTGGCTGCATACAGGTGAAACATTCATGCTTGAAATGGCAGCTAAAAATCCTTTCTATGCCCACTTTCCCTATGAGCTTCTAAACAGAAGCCACCACACCCAGCACCAGTGTTTCTCTAGAGGGGATTTGCAATGCAGATTTCATTGTGTGCTGAGTTTGATGCTCTACACTCTCCCAAAGAGCATTTTGAGGGAGTGTGGCAGCTGCTGGTTGTCCCCACCAGGTTTTCTGTTCTTACCCCCCACTCCTCCTCTGACCAGGAGAGGGAATGGTCCTCCTGAGGAATCCCCTTCCCTGCACGTGCCATGATCACCATTTCCACCCAGAGGCTTCCAGGGAGCCTTCCCTGTGTGTTTGAAACCAGGAGCAGCAATACTCCCTCCCAGAACCTTAGAGCAGAAGCATTCCTTTTAGGAATTGTCATCTGTAACTGATAAGCTTAAAGCAGTAAGTTCAACAAGCAATTTAAGTTACTTCTGTTCCAAATGACTCTTTTATTAGTAAAAATGCCTTGGGAAGGAAATTGAAGAAATAACAAATTTACTCAGGTCTTAGCAGAGATTAAAGCTTTCATCAAATGAGAAAACTTGGACTCAACTATCAATCCCCCAAAACTGATCCAGATTTATCATGACTGTATGTTCGAGGCAATTCTCTTCTTTTTGCCACTTTTTTAAACTGCACAAAATTAATTTTAGAGGGAGTGCCCCAGTGGGAATTTGCTATTCCTTTGCAGAACTAAAGAAGGCTTGAGGGCATTCCTCAGGTCACTAATAAGAACGGGTATCACACGAAACCAGGTCACAACACATGCTTTAGCTACAGCAGGTCACAGGAAAGAGCATTTCTTTCTAAATGCTCTCTAAAAAAACAATTCTATATTTCACTTCAAACTCTCAAGTCAAGCCCAAAGGTTATCCTAATGCAGAAGGTAGACAATAAGTTAGACTTACTGTAACTGTGCCTTGGGATTTTTACAATCAGCAAGAAAACCATTCCATGGTGGCTTCATGTTTCAAAAATCATGGCATACAGGTAAAAGCATCAGCATGAGAAGCATTTCAGAACTACCTATCAAGTGTCTATATTGTCCAGTACACAAGATGGGAAAGCTCCATGGTTCATCACATCACATATTGCCTGGTTTCCTCTTTGTGCCTTTCAGTTCAGGCCCTGAATGCAAACACTACAGGGCATTAAAATCTGGTCCCTCATGGTGAAGTATTTTTTCTGTTTCTGTAGCAAGCATGGAAAATTCAACCCATTAATCCTGGAAAAGTTAACAGCCCAGCAGAGCAAAGGAAGTGTCAACATTCAGGAACAGAGATAACAGTTTAATAGGCTTTAATGATTTATCCTGAATTCAGGTGTAAGAGCAACTTTTTATCTGCAAAAATATGAAGAATTGGATACACAGTTCCTTAATTTTATGTGATTACTAACATCTCATGAAACAAAAGCTGCATTAAAAACAGCACACTTATCATTTTAATGTCTGTTCAGTTTAAGTAACACTAAATTAGCTTGACAACAAAACCAACACATATTAAATGCATTTATCTAGTTTTTAGATACACAGGAATATAATTTACTAATAATTATTCCACAAGGCTGAGTCAGTTATAACAACCTAGTTTCTCTTGCCACATTGGTGTATATTAAATGCAGCAATATCCCCAGATTTTACCATGTTCCAAACTCTAAGATCTATATTTATTTCTCTCAGAGGCTTGTGACTTATAGCTTCTCATAAATTAAAAGCCATCATTACCAGAACAGTCAAATATTTAGTATTTAGGAGGGCTAGCAGGCATAACAGTGGAAGTACTTCTGCAGAAGTACTGTACAACATGTGGCAAAATAGTTTCCTAGAAAGCTGATACTGGATGTAAAACCCACAGAGTTTGTGAGCTTTAAGAGGTATTTGCTTTCTGAGGTTCTGTCCTGCTCCATACAGAGTGTCCAGGATCACCTCAGGTTGTAGACTCTCCACTGAAGCACTCAGAGTTTCCTGAATGCCTAAAAGCTGGTGTTTAGCTTGTGTAATTGCTGGAGAAATAGGCTGCAGCTTACCTAAGTAGGGAATACAAGGAGTCATCTTCAAGCTGCTGATATAGTCTCTAAGCCTTTTGTAATTATCTTCTTTACTCATAACATATTCCAGCTTGTCAAAGGTGGCTTTATCCTTCCGACTCAGTAACTAGGCAAAGAAAAAAGAAGGCAAAACCAGATGAGTTTAAGTTTCATCATTCTGATTTCCTCTTTGACCCCTTACAAGCACAGATTTCCACTTCCCCATTGTTGTTGCTGTTATTGGTGTGCTAATTTTTTCTGGGTTTTTTGTTTGTTTTTATTTAACTCAACTGCTTCAAAATTACATCACTGACTCCTTAAAGAGGAGCACTTGGAAAGCTTACAAAGAAAAGCAACAATTCTGGGTGCTAAATTTAAAAATACATCTAAAAATTAAGCAGGTCAAAACACCGGTGTCCTGGAGGATCCTTCTGAAACAATGTAAGTTATCAAAACCCAAATCTAGCAGTATTCATGCCAGTAACATTTTCACTCTGTTAATCCATAAGTGTGTTGGCTTGGCATGGGATGGAGTCAATTCTCTCCACAGTGGCTAGGATGGGCTATAGCTTGGATCTGAGTAAGGATTTTATCTATGTTTTTTTATGGAAGGCTCCTGGACTTGTATTCATCTGACAACTGGCAATTTTACTGGCTCTTCATATTACAGAAATGTTTACTTTGAACAGAAAACTTGAAAGTCATGCTTCTCCTTCTTTATCCATTCCTCCTGCCTCCAATCCCCTTTTTTGATAGAATTAACAGCAACCAGGCTTTCTTTGTAGGATGGGGAAAGTAAGTTAAGATATTTCCCAAACACCTTGCTGAGCTGCTGCTGCAAAACTGCCTCAAAGTCTTCACTTCAACTCAGAGTCAGAATTTAACAAAGGGTGTAAGATGTTCCCACCAAACATTCTGGAGGAGATTCCAAGTCCCAGTCACAATTTTTCCCCTACAATGCAATTACAAAGGTCAGGTCACTGAGTTTCTGTGCATATTCCCTTTTCACTTCAGTTAAAGATCAACCCTAGGTGAGCCTGACACAAGTGAAGTCTCCCTTCCGTAAATTCACTGTTGAAATATTTTATTTTTACTTCCATTTCATATATGCAACTTTTCATGAGGACAGATAAACTAAACACTGGCTTTCAGGAGAAAGCCATTAGTTGAAAGTGAATTGTCTCCCAAGACATACTCATCAGTGACATTCCAGCAATTAATGTGCATCTTTAATTTAGGTTTGGTTCCAATACTCAAATGAACAGCATCTGTGTTGTTAGAACTGCAGACTCTTCCAGGAGAAGGAAGCAGCAGACTGACATGATTCCTTTCCAACCACCTGAACATGACATTTATCTTTTGAAGTTCATCTTCTCCAAGCTGGTTCCAGTTTTATCAGCCTGGACTAGCTTGCTTCTAATAATATCCTAAAACATTCTGCTGTCATTTAATATCTGAAAAGTTTTTGTAGTTTTGCAGACTGAAAGGTAAGACAAGACTAACAGATAAAATAATGGCCTGGTTTCAAACCTGAATGAAGTTAACTGTATTTTCCTCAAAACATGCTGGTTTGCACACTCTTATTCAAGTCTGATGTATCTTTTCAGGCCCTTTGGATCATCTCAGAACAAGCTGATCCTGCATGACTTCCCCTGGTGCTCCTAAGCCAGTTCATGCCTCCACCTCCTGCATTCAGGGAGAAAAGTCCAGAGCAGCCAAGTACATTAAAAGTGATTCTGGGAGGGCCAAGTAAGGACCCATTTCTTAGTCCTTCAGTTTCGGAGCTGCTTCTTTTCTAAATAATCTTTCTTCCTCCATCTCTTGGATGAAAAGAACAGTAAAGAGCTGAACATATGCAAGGACAATAAAAGCTCAGGCTGACAGCTTATAGCAACAGGACAGGATTTGGAGCCTTCTAACCTGCTCTTGGCTTTCCAGCTGTAGTGTGGCAGCACTGGATACAACCTGTTTGAAATGGCAGCAAGAAGAGATGAGGGCTCGGGATGCTGGCTCACCCCACTTTACATATTTAATGATTATTTGCTTTATTGCCCAAACCCCCACTGCTCATCCAGAATTCCTCTACATTGAATGGAGAGAAGTTGAATATTCTATTCTGTGAACTTGCTTGGAAAGGCTCACAACTCTTCTCAAGTTGTGAATGGGGCAAAGCACACATTAAAAGCACTTCTTATTCTCCAGTGTTCAGAGTGTGTGCAGGCAATGAGTGAGACAAATTTCAGACAAATGCAGACATACCGTCAGAAGACATGAATTCCATCTTTTTTTAGGAACATTAGATTACCAAGCAAGTATTTAATGGCTCCTTTCAGCTCTAGATTCCAACCATTAAAGGTGGCTGGTTTTTTTCAGGGAATGAATATACTTGCAGCTATTTTCCTGACTTTGTAAATCAAGTTGATGGAGGGTTGCTACAAACCATCTCAGAAATGGAGAAGAAATTTTTCCTTGTTGAAGGTTTTGGAGGGTTCCAAATGCCTTCATGACTCAAAGGCTTGGTGTGCCTTTTCTTGCTTTTAATATACAGAAAGCCAAAGGCTTAGAATTATCTTCAGAAATTTATAAGCTGAACTTTGAAGAGAAGGACAACTACATCACTTTGCAGTGCACATTGCTGGGAGCTACCCTGCAACTTGAATTTGCCAAGGCTTATGTAAGATGATGAAAAGCACAGACTCACTTGGGATTGTATGAGGAGTGAAACGTCTGCAGAAATGTGGGAGAGGTTACCTGGAATTTCAGAGGTTGGAAGAGGGATGAACTTTAAAGACTGATACATATGTCAAGAGCACACAAATAAACCTTGTAAGTGCAAACTAGTGCATAACCAAGCATCTAAAGAAACTGGGGATGCCCAGTTCTGAATGGCATCATCATGGTAGTAATTAATGTGGTCATTATTAATCTATGGTAATAGTCACATTTAATTTGAGCTGTGTACAAAAGGAGATTTCAAAATTGACTTGGTCTCACAGTTACCTAAAACTGTTGAGGCATCAATCCCTCAACACAAAATCTGAAAACCAGAAGTTCTCCTTGAGATCATTTCAAAGTTTTAATTTCACTAAGATTTCCTCAGAGAGATTTTTGGTATTTGGAAGTGATGTCTAATTTAATTGCGCATTTGCAAAATGTGACCAGAACCCCTGATGAGTATCTTGGCAGAAGTGAATTATATTTCATTTTGGGAATATTTATCAACTGAACAACAGTTTTCAGATAAATAAAGTTTTTGCAGCATCCAAGGATGCACTGATGTGTGTTCAGTGAAAGCTTGCAGCCTTTTTTGGTGATCTGTTTATACGTACACCTTGCACAGGAGCATCTCTGTCACCTGCCTTTCTCTGTCACACTGAACATCACATTCATCTGAAACAGCTGAGAAACTCCACAATATATGGCTGAATAAGGACTGTTTTCTAAGCTCTAAAGTATCAGTGAGCAAAAATAATTTCTAGTATTCTTCTTCTTGAGGACACAATGATAAACAATATTAATGCCAGGCAAAAAACAGATTACAAAGATGATTCCAAACAATACTGTCCTTTCACAAGTGTACAAAGGCAGAACTACGAATACACTGTCTAATGGAGACAGACTTTGCTAAGGAGAAATGATGCTCAATCACAGTATTGTAACTCTGAAATAACAATGAAAAATGCTCGAGTTAGTTATCAGTCTGAGAAACAACAAATCTCTTCATGGAAACTGAATCAAGAGTTTCAGAACATCTGCTCTCCATAGCAAAAAAAAAAAAATTCCAACAGTATAAACCCCTAAATGATTAAAGTATGACCCGCTTTGGCATTCAGAATTTTCCAGCAACTAAATACAAAATAGCTCCTGGCCACATGAGAAGCCTCAGCATTAAGCAGAATCTGCAGGGAACTATTTTTCAGAGGAAAATATTTCTGCAGCAGAATGGAAAAAAAAATTTAAGAGGAAACCATAGACTTGACTAGAAGCATTATGTACACAGCAGAACAAAGTGAAAGCTCTCTGTGGTAACTGCTGCAGCCTTGAAGAGTGCTGCATTTGCTGAGGACAGATTAAGGCCACTCCCTTTGCTGCTGCTCACTTACTGCCCAGGTCTTGGTCAGCCTGAAGATCGGAGCACTCTGCAGGCCCGACACCACTGCCATGAGAGCATGGAGGTTATTCAGCTCATACAGCTTCTGAGGACAAAAAAGGAGAAAAATAATAACAATAAACAACATTCCAAGTGCTGTCAACAGTGGATACAGAATAAAGAATGTAAAGATGCAGAAATCTCGCATGGTCTAAAATGAAGTGTTCCAGTGAACTGCTGTACACACAGACCACTTTTATGGCACCTCCTAATTTTTCATTACTGCATCTCTATGGTTTTGGATTAGACTAACTAGCTGTTTCATAGCCCAGAGAGAACCCTTAAAAATACCTATACAGACATACATCTTGTGGAATATATTACAAGTGCCAGAAATTTTCTGACATTCAAACCCACCAAATTCCTTTCATAGCATTCGATAGTATTTTAAAACAACACGTCAGAAAGGACAACCCAGTGGAGAATGATGTAATCATGGTAGTACCTAAAGTTTGTGCCACGACCAAGGCTACATAAAGGCACCTGAAAAATATCTTAGCAGGATGAAATCAAGGAGGCAAATTTCAAAAGCCACATACCTGGAGTACTCCTCTCAGTGAAAGGCCATTTCTGGGGAGTGACAACTAACTAGTGGAAAGCAACAACCCAATCAAAATTGAACAGCAAAAACATTAGGGTGAAAGAATTCCCTCAAAAACTCTCGACAAAACAGTGTTTAAGTGCATTTTCTCACACATTTGGAATTTTCCTCCCTTGTCTTTTTCCTTTCCCTCTGCCTTCAGAACTATACACTGCCTTGGCCAAGGAACTGCTGGAACTCCTGTCATGAAAGCTGAAGAGCAGTCTGGAGGACAAGGCTCTTCCTGAAGCTCTTCTGCAACATCGACTGTTCCGACAGCCGTGAGCTCCCAGGGATCCAAACAACTTCATTTTTGGGACAGTGCACCCCAATTGAGCTTTTACCCCTAACAGAGAGACTTTGCTAAGGAGAAATGATACTCATTCACAGTATTGCAAATCTTGTTTAATCCATTTGGAATACTCACCAAGGTGGGTTAGGATTCCAGCAAGGAAAAATAAGGAACCCTTGCTATTCAAAAAAATGGTGGAAATCCTTTTTCCTACTTGCAACTCAGCTTACTTCTTGGTGAGGAAGCCTTTCATGAGGCAAAAGGACAAAAAAACTAGACCAAAGAAATACTGCCTAAATGCTGCACATCAAAGGAGAGCCTCTGTTTGGAAGGATGAAAGCCAAAACCCAAGGATGGTTTTCTGGCTAACAGTTTTGGAACAGGGCAAATGATTCTCTCTCCACTTAACACACTGCCAGGAAACTTGCAGCCTTTTGTGGAACAAAGTCCTCACAAGCATTAGTCAGAAATGCCACTTTTAATGGAACCCTAGTAGCATTTCCAGTGAGGGTGCTCAGACCCCCATGACTCCAGCATGTCCTGCTGACAGTGGAAGTTTGCCCACACCTTCTAATGAAGTGCTTTCCTCTCCTCATCCTCCTTTGGGAGGATTTTTGAGTAACCAAGTGTAAAGGGTGATCAGTATTTTGTGGGGCAAGGCAGAAGGGGTTGGATGTTTGTCATACACCACAGCCCTGTCATCCTTCCGAGCAGTCCTGCTGAAGTTTGTCCCTCCACTTACACAATAACCCTTTTTCCTCACACACACAGCCCAAGAAGGCAATGGAGTTCACTGTCCCAAAGTAGCTGATCAGAAATGAAAAGAAGGGCGTTCCCAGGTGCTGCCAGCAGTGAAACAGAAGTCATCACCAACCAGGGCAGGCTGGGAGCCCGAGGGGGATGCTGGGTGTAATTACTCCATGCCTTGAGCAGTGTAGATGAGATACCACTCCAGGACTGCCAGCTACATGAGGGGCTGCCAGCACAAGGAATTCCCTGTGGAGTGCATTTAGAGCTTCTCTAAAGGAAAGGTAATGAGTGTGACCTCTGGCCCCAGCTGCTTTGATGACAGCTTTGGATAACAGAAACTCCTTCCAACAGCCCCCACTGCAGTAAGTTCATGTCAGCAACCACGTGCAAGCAGAGCCAAGGTAACAAGCACAGAAGTAAATGAACTGGTATAAAAAACACCCCACACAGAGCTCCTTGCATTTTGTACCTGTGATTTTTACAGCTGACAGGTAAGCAAAGCTCAGTTACCTGATTGTCAGAGCACATAATTGCCTCCAAGCCAGCAGCACTCCAGCAGGCACTGCAGCCTGCAGTGCACTGGTGAGGGCAGGAATGATCAGGGTGCTGCACCCACAGCTGAGCCTACAACAGCCAGCACTGGCCAGTCCCATCCCAGTAAGAACCAGAGCTGAGCCCACCTGGCTCCCCACATCTGTTCTGCACCATGACCACACAGAGCTGAACCTCCCTCTCCTAGGAGGGACACGGATCACAAAACCAATTTTTTTATGTTTGCATTTCAAACACAAGAATTGACTTTTAAAAATACATGAGATGAAGATACATTAACTCATCGATATCAAAGGATGTTTAAGAAAGATTATTAACACTTCATCACCACAGCATGATTATTGAGCAAAGTCTGGGGAATCCTAGAAAATTAGCTCTTGCTTTGCCCAAAGTCGAGAGTCAAATCCTGCAGGAGTAAAATATTGCTTCATTAAAAAAGGGCTTGTCAAGACAGGGATTGCACCTGAATACAAAATTTATTAATTAATAAATATTTTACATTTTTTTTTTTTTTGCAGGTAATCTGGGGTGGCCACAGCAGTCAGCTGTAGTAAAAAGCAGCCACCATCTGACAGCAGAACCTTGACAAACATCTCCTCCTTCTCACTACTGTGAAGAAGTTTCACTCTATTTGAAGGGCTCTATGTGACTCCAGATTTGCTGACCCTTTTCTTATGGATGTCAGTCCAAAGGGCTTTAGGAAAGATTGAGAGCTCCAAAATGTCTTCTGAATCAAAGCCTATTTTCCAAACCACATTTTTCAAGTTAATATTATTTGAGTAAGAGATAAAAGGTCCTTTCCTTCCAAAGGTAAAAGCAAACAAAGCATTTCTGTTTGGACTAATGCTGTTAAAACTGACTGTACACTTTGTGACAACACAGAAGCCAAACAATTACTGATGTCAAGAGAAACAACTACAGCTAAGTCAGGTATCAGACAAGTGTGTATTTTTGAACTGGCCAAACTGGGTAGAAAACCTTTGATCATGGTGAATCCCACATCCCCTTCACAATACAAATTCTTACCTTTGCAGTTTTGATGTAGTGGCTCAAAACCTCAGCTCGTATTTTTAAAGTCTGTGCATGCAAAATCTCTCTAACAACCCAGAAGCTTACCTAAAATGTAGAGAAAATGCCTTTTAAAAATACAGAGTTTCAACACTACACTTTTAAAAGTTTTATTTATTTTTATGGAAGCATGATCTATGGAAACAGACTTTAGTTCAGGGTGAGCTTAGGATGAGATCACACACAAAGCAAATGGCAAAACACTCAAACTTCAAACAGTGCTCTCCCAAGAAAATAAAATCATGAAGAAACGTTTGAAAAGCCTACAAAATGAAGGAATACAAATCCTAACACTGAATCACATCCATTGGTTTGCATTCCCACAACATCAAAGCTGTGTTACTCAACTCTGACATGAACTGAAGAGCTTCAACTATAGCCCACTGACATCTCCAACACCTTGGAAAGAAATGACCCTGAACAAAATCAGAAGGTAAGGCAGGAAGCTCTGCCATAACCTAGCTTCCAGTTTCTCCTCTTATTTCTGGCTGTGCCATCTACCTGCTGATGTACACACAGCACCATACCCTGAGTTAAGCTCTCCAGCTTCTTCATTGCTGTGTAAGACCCCTGCTAAATTCACCATAAAGAATGCCTGCTGCATTTCATACCTGCAGGAATGTCTGATAAAGGCTGTACTTGAAGTGTTTGGTAATATTTCTACACTCCACTGCTTGCTCTGCTCTGCTCTCTCCCACCCTCTGCCCTCACAAAGAATGGGAAAAATTAGGCACTTTTGTAACTGTAATAAAGCAGTAGCAAAGAATTAGCAAAGGGTAACAAATACTGGAGCTTTCATTCATGTATTTGCTACGAGTTAAGAAAAAAATATCATCAAATATAGCATGACTGGTATTTACAAAACTGCTGAAATCAGTTTATGAAGAAATTGACTCTAAGTTTACTCTTATACATGAAAACCTTTCAACAGGTCATGTTGCTTTGATTTTTAAGTGATGCTAAACTACTTCTTTTAAACTAATATTGTGTATGTATTCAGGTTCCTGGTCAAAACATCAATTAGAAGAATGAAATATCCTGTTCCACTTTGTACAGTATAACAGCTCCTAAGACAGAAGAGCACAAGAGGACCCACACCTCCAAAATTATTACATCTGCAGAGAAGCTACAGAGATCTGATGAAAAGTGGGATTTTAAATCACAACAGCTCTTTGGAACTGAGAAATGGAAGAATGACAAGAAAACCCACAAAAAAATCCCCACAAACATCTTGCATAAGAATCACTTTCCTTTGGTGTGTTTGTCTAAGATTCTATTAGCCAATATATGTATTAGCCAGGAAAGAATTAACCATGGAGCTCAGGTTTCTGTTTCCTTTCATTTTTCTTCATTTTCTTTCCTCTTTTTCTTTTTTTGCAAAGCAAAATATCTGCTGACAATCCATGCAAACCTCACAAACAAAAAGTGGTTCCATTTGGTTAAAAAAAAACCTCAGCATGTTGCCATGCTCAAAAATGGCAGATGTTTTGAAACCACTGTTTAAAGTTAAAAGGAGAAAATATGGAAAATTGTCTCATTTTTGATGGCACAGCATCAAATTGTAATAATCTGAAAATCCTAGTGACAGTACCTGTATTTAATGACAGAGCTTGCCCTTCCTTTTGGTTCATTATAGAATAATTGTTCTTTAAGGACAGTGCTCCAAGTGTGAGACAACCTCAGGAACAGTGAGAGAAAAGGAGACTTGAAACTCTTGCACCTTCTTCATTGTTTAGAAAACATTTGGTTAAAGATTGTTGCCAGGTCTTCTCCAGTGTTTTCTTTAATTAAATATTCTGAAGGTGTCCTTACTGAGCCCTGCCAGGGCAGGGATTTGTACTCGATGACCCTTAGGGGCCCCTTGCAATCTGAGATATTCTGGGCTACTATCAAATACAGAAGTACCCAGTACATAAAACGTTTGACAGGACTTCAACATTTTGTCATGACAAGTTTGACCTCAGTTTGGTGCTCTGCTGTAGTTACACAGCTTGAGAAAAAGAACTTTCTTCCCTTGACTGACCAATGAATTTTTAAGGAAACGCTTTCCTGCTGAAGATCAAGGGAATTTAGATTTTTAACACAGATTTCTGTGTCATAAAGAATCAGGGAAGGGCAACACACTCAGCACTACACCTTAGGATCCCAAATCTCTTTGATTTTAAGTTCACAGTGTTGATGTAACAGAATGCCTGTGATAAGCCAGAATGTGACCCACTTGTTTGGAACACAGAGCAACACTCCAGCATTTTCATCAGGACTAAAGTCCCCTCTTTTCCTCTGCCTGACTTCAGTGGAAGTTCACTGGCATCACAGAGACACAAACACTGTGGCACACAAGTGCTCCTGTCTGCCCAAGGAAGCCTGGTTTCTGTCCTGGTCCCAGCCAGACCTCAGCTCAACCCTTCCAAGCTCTTGCAGGAAAAGAGGAAAACCCAAACAAAGCAGAATAAATGTCCTTGGAAGCACAGAGCCCTCCAGTCCCCTCAGTGACAGAGCAGGCAGGACATACAGAACCAAACACAATCACTTCTACTTCAGCCACTTCCAATCCTCTCTGAGGTGTTTTTACTGACATTAACACTGGGTTTTGGCTGGTCCAGTCTATTAAATGTATCTTTAGACAGCACCATAACCTAAAGCATTGCACATACTGAAAAAGCAGTAATTTAAATAAACATTTCTGTTTCATTCTTTACATAAATAATACATTTTTGTTCCATATATTCCTCTCTTGCTGCATTTAAATGTTATTATACCACCACCAACCAGCTACATGACTTCAGCCTTTGGATATTTAATACCTTTGATACCAGTTCAGGGCTGCATTTAAAGCCTTGACCCGTAATTGTATATTTATATTCTTCCCTATTAAGGTCAACTGAGAATAAAAGGCTTAACTTTGAACATATCTGTTCTTGAATTACATCTTTAGATTTTAAAATTATCCCATGTTTGCCTTATCTGAAATACCAATTCTGTTGTACTAGTGCTTTTAAGTTCATAGTTATTACTTCCAAAACTATCTTTGCAATCTGTTCTAGTCAAAAGATAAGGAAATTCAAGAAAATTTCTTTAAAAGTTTCTGGATTTTTCCTTCAGGTATCCTCGATGCATACTAATCACTCTATTTCCTAATTTCCAATAATCCCAGGTAAATCCACTGCAATTCAGCAACACTACAATATTCAAGAAAAGGATAAGTTCTTTATACAATGTTTGCATTTGGGTTAAAAAAGGATGCAAAAACC
Source organism: Polioptila caerulea (assembly GCA_013397295.1). Taxonomy (NCBI): domain Eukaryota; kingdom Metazoa; phylum Chordata; class Aves; order Passeriformes; family Certhiidae; genus Polioptila; species Polioptila caerulea. The sequence goes on along the minus strand of VYXF01011491.1, from coordinate 26,543 downwards.
CCAAAAAACACCCATAAACACAGTCAGTAAAACATAAAATTTTCCTTTTCCAAGTGGGATCTCTTCCTTTAAAATGGTTCCAATGTACTGAACCTAGCTGACAAGTTTCTCTAATATTTTAGGCTCTGTGGCAGCACAGTTCCACTCCATTCAAATAAAAACCTCAAGAAAGACGTTTTCAGTTGAGGACTCTGATAACCAAGAGATCAATAGTGACCTTTACACAAACAGTTACCTTAAAAAACTGTTTATTTGAAAGATATGATAAAAATTTCTTTTCAAATGTTAGACAATGATGTAGTAAGTGAACTTGGCAATTGTACACTCTGACAGGTTCACCAGTAACAGCAAGTATACAACTCACTCTCAGGAGAAAGCTGAAAAATGAGAGATCAGAGTTAAAAAAAAAAAGTGAAGTGATATATTTTTAATAAATGTTTAATAGGTAGCTTTATATGGAGTACCACTCAACAATGAATTCTCCAAGAACAGGAGAGTCCTGGCATGGAAGGATTCAACAGATTTCTCTTCCCTGAACTCGACCTGTTCTTACAGGCACCACATCCAATTATCCCATAACTAATGCTGGAACTGCCCAGCTTCATCCTCAGGGGAATGGAATTAAGTGCACAGAACCATCACTGCTTCCAAAATGCCACCTGCACAGCACTTTGCTGGGAAGCAGCTGTTGGCAATTTAATGTTCTCTTTATTTAAAAAGTGAGATCTGTTCATGGTTTTCCTTTGGCAAGCTGGGGGCAAAAAGGGAGGAGACAGATGCATAATGGTTCATTGAAACCCAGTGAAATTTCAAAGGTTAACAAAATTCTGATGACATGTACTCCTGCCTAAGAAGGCCATAAGTGCCTATGACTTTCCTGATTATTTATTTTAGGACTAAGCATGAGAACACAGAACTCTGCATTTGAGCAGAAACAGTATCTGTCCTTTTCCCTCTCTGCTCCTATTCTGAGGGCTTCCTTGATGCCAGAACAAGGTTGATACAAACTTCATGGAAGCCCTTATTCCTATGAGAAGGTTTCCCCTCCTTCCTGCTGCCTACTGAACATATTTCACCAATTCTTTCGCAGGTCTGAAGTTGACTTCAGACAGTTCCTGCAGTTCTTCAGTACAGCACATAACAACACTGAGAAGTCAAGTCCTTGATGACTTACACTGCCTAACAGGGTTTTTACTACAGAAACATCCACAATTCTCAGCAAAACGAAACATTTCTTTGAAGAGTCAACTGCCATGAATAAGCAAGGCAGCAGATGTTGGAATCAGTGGGATTAGTGTAAAACCATGACTGTTTTTACACCAGCCTATACATTCTAACAGGAGCAACTTCAAAAGCTAGCTCAGGAAAATTTCAACTAAATGCATAACAGCAACAAAAAAACACACCACAAAAAAATCCCAAATTCTTGACCAAACCCCCCAGATCTCAATAGATGGTACAGGCACAACAAGTTTGCAGTGTAGCATTTTCTCTTCAGTCCAGTGCAGAATCAGGCAAGTGTCCAAAACCCAGACCCAGACAAGCATTTCAGTCAGTGGGTTAAGAAATAGAAATGGTGTCAGTGAAAAATAACAGGATTTGATCATATCCTCAATGAGAGCAATCATGAAAAGTGAGAAAGTACACAAGAACTGATAGGAAAAAAACCCTGAAAAGCTGACAGGTTTGGTCTGAGTTTCAGATGATTAACAAAGATCTCTGTAAGTCTGAGACTGGGTACAGAGGTTAAGTCTGCAAGACAACTTGTAAGTTTGAGACATTATTAAACATTTACAAGAGGAGAGATGAGAGTAATAGAATTACTTCATCTGAAAGAGAAAAGATGGCATCACTTAAAAAGAGCACCACAATTCTGAGAGATGACTGGGTGACTACACAGCTGGACTCCTCCAGCTTCATTTGTGGAGAAAGGGAGGATTCTGTTCTTCTTTTAATAGTTGATTTTATACAGAGAAATTGTTGAGTAAGAAAACCATAAATGTCAAATATACTACCTAAAGATTATGCCAAATAGCNTCTTCTTTTAATAGTTGATTTTATACAGAGAAATTGTTGAGTAACAAAACCATAAATGTCAAATATACTACCTAAAGATTATGCTGAATAGAGTTAAAGAACAAATTTTTTACAGAAAATTTGTTTGGAATTTTTAAAAGTTCACCTAGAATCACCTTGAGAAGGCACCTATGCTGACAAGAAGCTCCTATTTGTAGGGACAAAAACATCTATGTGAAACATAAGACACTCAACTAACACAGAAGGAAATGACATCTAATTACTAGCCCAGAAATCCTGTATGGCAAGCCTTTAACCTGTAATTATGATTCTGTCTTTTATATAAAGACAGCCAGCAGTTCTGGGGAAAATATGCACTTTTGATTGATTGCTGCTGTTTAAAATAGAATATTTCTTCAGCACTGGTTTGGTCTTTCTGCATATCCTGTAGATAAAGTATCTGCTAAAAGGAGTTCCTCATGTTGTCAAGTAATCAGATGTGATCCAAAATAGAAGTGATGTGCCAGAACACTTAATCCCACAGAGTTTCTAAAATGTGTACATGCAATAATGCTGGAAAAAAAATTACTCACATGATTAAATCTTCTGGTGAAAGCAACAGCATTTGGTGCAGAACTGTATTTCTCTTTTTTATTCCAGCCACAGCTTGCCAGCTCCTGGGAGAACAAGGATGACAATTCACTAATTTAGTGCAAAACACACAGTCAGAGCCAAAGGCATACAGAGACACAAATCTTGAAAGTTTTAAAATAAAAGAGCAACAACACATTGAAGTAGTACAGTTACACTTGTCCAGATTCCTTCTGCAAACTGAGATTCCATCAATGTCATCTCCGAATTGCGTTGAGTTATTGGATTATTGCAATTCATCTTTTGCTGAGTTAGAGCTCTCCTAATTTTGTTACCACAGAAAATCCTGCTTCCAGCATGAATCTGAGCTGGAGAGCCAAATGTCATTTTGTTTTTAATCACTTTCTGAAGATATTTAAAGAGAGGATACACTTAACTCAATCTAATACATGACCCATATTTTCAACTCGGCACATTGCATTAAAGAAGTATCAAAAAGTGGCATTGTTTGCAGTAACAATAAAAGAAACATTATTTTCAGTTTTCCCTTCCAAAGGAGCCTATTTAGGGAATCTGCATAATCTTGTTATTTACTATCACATAACTTCAACAAAGAAGTTTTCATTAAAATCATAAATAACTACATGTACCAAAGTGAGCTCTTCCATTAGCATCCAACAGCACATGAAGAGCTGCAAAGACAGCATTCAGCACACAACCTGTTCCACAGTGCAACCAAGAAAAAACATCCTCAATACAGACACAGCTTAATCATTCAAGTAGGATAATAGCGAAACACAGCCCTTCCTTTTTACTTATTCACATCTTCCTTCCAGACCATCTGCTCTGAAGTGCTCTCAGTTTTATCACCATGCTCAAAACTCCTCAGGGAAGCCAGATTCCCACTACACATGCAGTTCCCACATACCTTAGGTAAGATGATGCAACATGTAACCAATAATTGTGCCATTTAAGACACAGTTTAAAAGGATTTGCTATCTGGATAGTCCAAGTTCTAATTATTTTTTAAACTTTTTTTTTAAACAGTAATTTCTTAGTATCTTTCCAACTAATGTCTAAAACTACTAAAGAATCTCATGGCAGTTAAGAGGGACCCTTAATTCTTCTGCTTGAAGTGTGTGGTGTCCTGGTATTTGTTAGAGAGGACCCAGAGATTCCTGGCCAGGCACTGGAAAGAATGAAGAATTTCTGGTTTTGTATTTAGGGCCATTCCTTCAAATTTCACTAGAAAGTTTCACCTAAATCTGCCCTGGAAAATCTGGCATGTTCAGCACAGGAAAGCACACGCCCCTGTCCTTACACCTCCACTTCAATGAGCATGCAAGAGACAATCCCACAGCCCTGAATGACTCCTGCTCCAAAGGAGAGCAGGCTGCTTGGGAAGGGCCATCCAAGAGACTCCTGATTACATTCTCTATCCCTCAGCATCTCTAGGTTCCACTGGAATCACAGCTTTGCACTCAGGGGAACACAAGGGAATTCATCCACTGGCATCTGAGAACTCTTCCTTAACAGCAGGAAAAAATAAGTTGTCACCTCAGGTTTAGGGAAAACAAATTCAGGCCTTACAAATTCAGGACAATTCCTTTAATTGCAATTCTCATCAGTGAATGAAAAGTTCATAATGATTTTGGGCAGAAGCTCCCCAATGCCCTGGCCCTGTACATCCAAGGGCCCACAGGGTACAGGCATCAGTGGCAATAGATTTGAGAATACTGCAAAACAAAGATTCTGCCCCTGCCTGGGAAGACACACATCCAAATCTTTTTCCAGAGGTGTTGAGGCACAGTCACACAGGCACTCAGGACTGTGCCATCAGTTCCTGTTCTTCAACTGCTTGGGGTGACATCCACACCACTGTTCAGGGACAGACACAGCAGAGGCACAGAGCTTTCAGAGTTCCTCAAGTATTTTCCCTCTCTCTTTAGGAAGTGTAGGAAACGCTTCCTCACCTCACTTGCAAGAGCCCTCTCCTTGTGCAGCCGATTTTCTTCTCTCTTGTCTTCAAATTAGAACAGAAGTGCTTTCCCTTTACCTGTCAGGCCTCCCAGCATGACTGCCTGACCTTCCAGCCTCAGAGGGCCCCTGCTCAGAACCCTCGTGCCCCTCTCTAGAACCTGCCTGGGTGAACTCCCTGCCCTTGGCACTGCCCAAAGATGCCACCAGCAGAACAGCAGTCCCCAAGGTTTTGCCCTCCCTGGATCTGGCCTGGAGTGGTCCCACATAGTCCCAACAAGGCTGGCAATAAAACACTCACACACCACTCTGCAACTGAGAAACCACTCAGGATAATCCTTCCAGAAAAACACTCACTTTTCTGCTAAACAGGCTGTGCTGCCTATTTCTTACTTGATTTCTTGATCTTTCTCTAGGATTCCACTTTTTCCACCAGAAGATTCAAACCTGAAGCATTCCCCAGGATTATTTCCTTTGTCTGCCAGTCAGCTCAGGAACAGGAGCTACATCACTACAACTACCAATTTCTCATTTAAAGTGGTACATTTAAACTGATGTGAACAACTAGAAGACATAAGATCAAGAACACACAAAAACTGCACTTTCTCTAACTCATTTGGGTTTTCATTCCCTTTGAATACACAGTATTTTATTTTCCTTAACGAAATACTGCGGGAATATTTAAATTAAAACTTGTACTACACAGCAGAGAGTGAGATTGTGCTTCTCACAAAAACCTTTATCTAAGTCAAGGGGAAAGTTTCATAAAGAGGAGAGAAGAAGCAAGGATTAACAGTGGAACCATTCTACAACTTCAGAGTAAGCAGAGATGAAGAATACTTAGTAAGTGAATTTTTGTTTTCACTGCCTAGCCTGGTGAAGCAGAGGAGACAAAGAGGTTAAAGACAACAGCCCAGAAGGTATTTTCAATCTGAACACATATGGGCAAATAATTTTGGATGACATACTAAAACATGTAAAGCGAGTAATGACATTTTCCAAAAAAAGCAAGCTGATGTGTTCTGCAAGAGGTCATGTGGATGTTATTTAATGTTAGCACATGGTAGTTACCAGCAGCACAGCCAAAACTCCCTCCTTTTGCACTAAAGCAGAGCTCCACAGTCACTGCTCTCTAGAAAGCCACAAGCACTACAACAAAGAGAGAACAAAACCAACACACCACTTGCCATTCCCAGGGAATAGAAGGAAATCTTATCCCTGACTGGGGGAACTCCGTAATTGTTTTCCCCCCAAAAATTAAAATCCAAATTGGCTGCTTTCCTACAGATAGATGTTTATGCCAGAGAGGTGTGTTCTTTAGAATCTTTATTTCCCATGCTGCAGCCCAGTACCTATTAACTAACAAGCAAGCAGCAATTCCTTCCCCTTTCTCAGAGGCAACTTGCAGGTGTTTGCAATGAGGAAGGAAGGTGGAACCCAGAACCCAGGAGTGGTACAGCCTGCACACAGCTCAGGCAGAGCATCATGTCACTAAAGAGTCCCTAACCATGGAAATGGCTCCTGTCCCTGCTCCTGGCTCACCCCAAATGCCAAGGCATCCAGCACTTTCCCTAACCCTACACTCTGTGGGCAGCACTAAGCTCCCAGGCAGTTTTTTCACCAAGCTGAGCTGTAACTGGCAGGAACTTGAGCACACATGTGAACCCACAATATTGCTAAGAAATTGGAATACAAGCAGAAATAATTCTATTTGCTTGCTACAGACAGAGGCAAAAGGCTGCCTAAGCATGTAAGTGTGCTGTTAGCATGTTCACTGATTCTGATGCTAAAAAAAAAACTACTACACATTGCTTTGGAAAAGTGTTACTCAGCTCTGGATTTTTTAAGACAACCAAGATGAAATTCTGGTATTGCTCGTAATAATTTAAAAAATATTTTAATATATTGAGGAAGGTGCAACAGAGTAATTTAAAAAATATTTGGTTTTAGATTTTAGACTGTGCTCACACAGTCTAAAGATGAAAATTTATCTCCAGCAATTAAAAAAATTAAGCATCTCTGAGTACATCTTTCAGAAACCTTATTTGAGAAAATAAATGAGCACACATTAAAGGCTAGAAAATTTCATTCAGATACCATTAAGCAGTTTGGGAAGCAAAGGGAGACTCACAACCTGTGTAATGAAGATTTGCTGGTGAATTACAAATTGCAATAAACACCCAGTTATTAAACCACAGCACACTGGGGTAAAATACAGCTCATCATCTCCCACCATGCACAGAGAGGAGAGCTGTGAAATCCAGGGTCAGGATTGAGAATGAAGAACCCCAAGGCTACCAAGGCCTTTCAGTCATTGAAGACTCAGCTTAGGAGCCCCTTTGTACAGGTGAAATCAGCTCAGTGTTGGTTTGTGTTCTAATTACAAACCCCACAATGCTTGAGTGTACATGCCAACAGCTGGATAAAGGTTTATCAGCTGAATCAGGACATGGATATGGCACAGGCTGGTAGAAACCTGAAGAAAGCACAGAAATCTGCACTCCATTAACCTGCTGTCAAGACACCTTTAGGCAAACTAAGCCTTCCACGTCTGATATTCCCTTCTGCAAAGCAGGAGAAAAGCAATTTCATTGTGTTTAGCCTTTGCTGATATGAGGAAGGGATATGTATTCATAGCCCTTTTCCTCAGGGGATTAACACAGTTTAGAGACACATCAGCCAGCAGCTTCTGTGTCGTGTGAAGGAGCACTGATGGACAGGTAATACCTGCACCCTGTCAGGTAAGGAGGGTGTAAGGAGTCAAACAGCCACCCTTCTCTGTGGGGATTTCCCACTGAAGGCATCACACCCATTTTTCTTATTACATTTTTCTTATTCTTATAAAGATTTCTTACAAATAATTAGTTTCTAGGTGTATCTGCCTACACTCTCATATTTTTTCTGATAGCCTTGGAGGGCTTTTAACTGGCAGAATATGTTTATCCTGATCTTCTAATGGGATCTCTCTCTTCTTTAAAGCTCTTCTCCAAAGCTTTAAAGTATTTTGTCCTTTTTTTTGACTCTTAAATGTTTTCCTCATATATATGTCTGTGTTCTGCTTTTGCTAAGGTTAAGGTCAACCTTTTGCTTTGCTAAGGTTACTGCTGTGATGAAGGTTCAAATCAGATCAAATGGAAAGCTCTCTGAAGGATTAAACAAAAAAATTCCCTCCAAACCCCAACCAACAAACTCCAAAATGAACCAAAAATCCCACACAGATCCACAAGTGCTGGGGAATACCTTGCTGAAACACTATCAAAGCTGAATCATGACATCTTCAAGTACAGATCAAATAGCAGCCTTCAAAAAATTCCCAGGTAACACAAATGATGAAATCAATAATCACAGCCAAAAGATTGAGCAGGTTTCTTCACTTGAAGCAAAATATTCTTCAGCATATCACAAGAGTGACACAACAAACCTGCTGCCAGTGAAACAGTTTGTGATGGACTGAAGTGACTGATGACCTGAGAATGATTTCCACAGTACTGATAAAGTGGACAGAGAAATGAAAAATAAACCCTAAAAAGTGCAAGTCAATGCCCAAAGGAAAATGCTAATGGTACAGAAATGAGGAGAAACAAATTCATCATTTATTATAGTCACTGTGAAGATGCTGCAATCAGCTCAAGTCAGCTAAAATCTGGAAGGAATATGGCATTACATAAAAACAAACAGGAACACAAATCATCTCTGTATTATCCCTGTGTACCCACATCCTGAATGCCACTACAAGCATTTTAGTTTTGCCAAAGGTGAACTGAAGCAGTTATGGAAACACAGGACAGGATGAAGTGCTAAAACAGGTATCAGCAGCTGGAACCTAAAACATGATGATCAGAATTATCAAATCAGGATGTTTGCCATTCAGAAACACTAAATCTCCCATGCTTCATCTGCACCACAAGCTCAATTAAATACCACCAAAAGTCTCCAAACAGACTATTAGTTCCAGATATTCTTCTGTTAAAAAACCAACTGCTTCAGAGCTGTATGAATTGGGACAAAAATTAAGATTTATAGACATATACTTTGCAATTCCAGAATTTAAACTTTGGCATCACTTGTCTTATTTAAACTGAAAAACAAAACTAATGAAATACTTACCTCTGGTTGAATTGCTTTAAATACAGGCACATCCATCAGTGTTATTTGACCCTGGAAAAAAAATTTCAAAAAAACATTAAGTTAAGATCAAAATTAACCTTGTATTCCATTTGCTGCTTAAGAACTGCATTTGTTCTGTTTCCTTTTCTTACTTAGCTTTCATTTTGTACCTAATTTCAGACATTTCAGCTTCTTCCACAGGTTCATCCTGCAAAGAAAAACATGCTCCCAGCTTTACATACACAAATAATAAATTATGAGAAGTTGTTCTCAGGAGCATGATCCTGAACTTACATAGGCAAGTAAGAGCTGGAACCCAGAAACCTGACAGAAGGGCCTTCCCAAGGAGACAAGGAACTGACTGCAGTTGCTCAAGGGGAGCTTCTCTCCCAACTCTGAATGTTAGTCCAGCTACACAATTCTACTGAAACATCCCTACAACTTTGCAATCAATACTTGAACCATCTCTGAGTAATGAAGCAAAGCAATTGTTCAGTTGCTCAGCAACAGTTAAAATTAAACACAGTCATCTCTTTTCCAGCAAGGCAGAGTCAATAGTGCATTTGCATTCTGGGATGTTTGCTTAGCTTTGAAAAGAGTAACGTCAAAGACCAGGTTTTGCACTTGGAAATATATTCACAGTTCAATAATCCTGCACATTTCAGGATTGCTGACTGTGTATGTATCCAGAAAAAAAGACCATTTCTTTCAAAGGTAGCCCAGAAATACCAGTGCCATCTGAGTTGGGTATCACAAATTTTCTTGTAATAATGAATCCAGGGACCTTGTTCCATTCCCTCAGCTGTCAGCTGCACAGCTTTATTCCCATTGCCCTGAAAACAGCACAGCCCCATACACCCAGCCCAAGGTACACACTGACAGCTCTGTGACTGTCACAAATTGCAACTGCCACTGGATGCCACTGTGGATGGCAGAACAGCTGCTCAGAGAAAGCCAGTCTTGCAGGAAAATCTCACCTGGGATGCTCTAGGTGAAAGTCAGCCAGTACAGAGAGGTACCTGCCCTAATGAGGCAAGATGTGTTCAGCAGAGACAGCCCAGTCTATACCTGGCAGCACATCTGCACCTCTCCATGCATTTTTAGACAGGAATTCTGACAATCAATGATAAAGATATTATATATATATATACACACCATTGGTCTGTAACCAATTCTGCATTACACCACCAGCAGTAACAAGCCCTTTGCAGGTTTCCCTCTCACACTCTCTCTCTCCAGGGCTCTGCTCTAGCAGAAAGCTCTCTCCCCCAAACATCACTGAGCAGGGCTGCAATGTCCATGTGCTGGAGGTCTCTGCAAAGGGATCTGGACAGGCTGGATCAAGGAGCAGTGGCAGAAGGAACAACAAGGCCAAGGGCTGGGTCCTGCCCTTGGATCACAACCCCAGGCAGAGCCACAGCCTGTCAGGAGCTCCCAGTCCTGGAAGAGCAGCCACAGAACTCCATCTCCAGTCTCCTGTTTGTGTGCTTAAGTCCATCAAGTTTTCTCAGAAATGCTCTATTTTTGGTGAGTATGTGGCTGAGTGGGTGCATCATTACACTTCTCAGTAAAGCAAATGAATAGGAAACTGGATTGGGTTTGGGAAGGTGAAATGAAAAGGATGAGCACTTCAGTAAAATTCAAAGAGAAGGCACATTGAAATATCCTTACAAAAGACACAGGGATTTCAGTTATTCATGTTTCACTGCAAATCCTCCTCACTAAAACAAGACTGCAGTAACAGCACAACAAAAATTAGCCAGGAAACTGATTCTTTGTTCACACTGAAGAGAGAAGATTTAAAAATAAATGTTGTCTTTCTTGCTAGCAGGAATCTGTCCTCTTCATCAGCCTAAAGTGCCTTAGCTAAATTTGACTTGCTTCAACAGTGACTCCTGAACAAATTGCTACTTTAAGAGAAGAACAATACAAAACACTTATGAAATAAAACTTATTAGAACTTCACACCAGAATTCATATTTATCAAAATAAATGCATACATTTTAAACAGGGATATTAAAATGGACATTTTAACACCGACAAAACACACAAGTGTCCAGGTTCAGGATTAATGTTCACTACTAAAAATATCTGAAATTCCTATTAAGTACATTACAATATTTTTAGAAGTCTGACAATTAAAAAACCTCTGGAACTTTTAACAGAGAAATCTCTTTCTGCTAGTACCATGTTGATATTACATTGATGGGGTTTTTTCCTTGCTTGGTTGACACATTTTTGCTTTTATTAACAGCTTAAGTAACACTGTATCACAGAAGCACTTGTTCAAGAAACATCTCTTATTGCATTTCCTTTCTTAGAGAGCTTGAAATTTCCATTAGGAGTTCCCAGGGCTTAGCAAATTGCTCATAATCCAAAGGAATCAAGCCACTGAGAGCTGAATATCTAAGCTGATTGCTAAAAAGCCATTTGAGTTTGTAGATATGACAGTTTAACTCACATTAAAGTCCAAAACTATGTTTAACAAAACAGATTTTAAACAAGGGCTGGGTCATATTTATAAGACTATATTTATAAGTCTAATGACTGAATTTTTATTCTTTTAAAATGCTCTCACTCACTGCTAAGGAAGTAAATAAAGCAGACTGAAAGGCTGGCAATCTAATTAATAGCACTTGAAATTACAAAGCTTCAAAAATAATTTATGAGTTTTATGTTATGTGCCATTGCTCAACTCTAACAGCAACAACAAATTTCTGCCTTGGCCATCTCAAGGGGAATTTAAACCCCAATAAACAAAGCCCCTAGTTTGGTTTCTGCAAGTGAGAGATACAATGCACTAACTTTGCTCACTCCAGCTTCTCAGCCCAGCCAATACAAATTCTTGGAGAGCTTCCCTCTCCCAAATGTGGTTTAATGCTTTAATATTCAAACCAAAAATTATAAGTGTTCAAATCAACTTGTTACATGAAGCACGCCAACCATAACTTCTCTGGTTTGAGAGCTGCCAGCTGCACAGATTTAAAAAAAATAAAAATAATTACACGTGCAATACAAAACTGTGAACTTGTCCTTACTTATTTAAATAAGCATTCTGATTATGCAACCATAGGAACCTTGGTATTTTCTGTCTTTCCAGAAGTGATGTGTGTACCAAGTTCATTTAGGCAATAAAGTGTTTCACCATTGCAGAGGGCGAGTGGAATGGAGGTCCTGTTCCTGTTTGCCCGAGATCCTGGATAACTCTTCTAGAATATGAGTAGAAAAGGTGTGTTTGTAATACACCACAATTTTATTTCCCAATTCTCATCCACTTGGAGAGCTGTACAAGACAAAACTCTCTTTGAGAAGCAGTGCATGATCATGTCCCAGTTAGCACACTGGAATGGCTGCTGAGGACACTTCTCCATCCCTTCACAGCCTCAGGAGTTCTGCATGGATGGAAGACCCTGCCTGGGGAGTCTCCAACAGCCAAGTGTAAAAATATTTTAGCTCTCGTGGGTGTTGAGAAGTTGGACTTGTTAACAATTAAGTACTTCAAAATACTAAAATTATTACCACAGAGCTTCATATAAAGAGGTTTTACCCCTCTCTCGGGGAGGTCTGCCAGGTCAGAAATTTTACATTCAAACAACCCAGAACTACATTTCTGTGTGCTGCTTCTTCGAGGAATATGAAGAAGCTTAATGAAATAAAAATTGTAAATATTTCCTGATTCTTTCTCTTTCCTATAAGGACACATGGATTACCCTCCTTCCACAAAAACCTGTAACTTAAGAACTTCCAGTTAAGCCCAGTGCATTAAGCTCCTCTCCACATTTCTGTATGAAGGTTCTCACTGCACCTGGGCTGGATTCCCACTTTTCTAGTCCCTAGTCCTTCTCAAGCATGAACTCTTTCTGTCAGGCCACTTGCTGGGAGTACTACAAGTTTTCCTGCCATGTACCTACTGTAAGGACAGGGCACTTCCCCCACTGCTCCCTTCCAGACAGAAAACCCTCAGTGTAAGAAGAAACTCAGTTCCTGTTTGAGATGAAAAAAGTCAAATGTCTGCATTGTGGTCACTGAAGAATATTGCCATCACCTGATTTTCCTTGAAGCCATGTTGGTTCAAGCAGCACTTCATAAATTGTTCCTTAATCTGAATTGCTAGAAGGAATTATATTTAAGCCTTCCAACTTGGCTTAATGTTGTCTCTCTGGGCTGCCAGGATATTTTCCTCACTGAAAAAATAGCTAAGCCTCTGTTAAGCACAGCATCAGCAGGAGAATAATCCTGCAGTCCAGAATGAACAACAGGGGATTCAAGTTCCTGTGTTGAAGCTCTACTTGTTTTCTCACAAAGTCCACTCCAAAATTTTTATCATTAATAGTTCCTCTACACACTATAATTAAGTTGCTGCTTCTTGCTCTCATTGGCAACATATTTACTCTAATATTCTTCTGCAAAGTAAAGCTAACAGGATGTAGATAATCTGATATTTCTCTGTCACAGAATGTCTCTGAGAACTGCTTCATCAGAATCGTTTTTAAATAAACTCTCTTTGCACATTGTTTCCAAAAAAAGCAATATTTTCTTCCAACAACCATTTGACAAAGCTTCACAGGAATGAAAAAGAAAGAAATACACATACATCTTAGCATGAGCTTACCCCATAGCACTTCCAGGGACTAGGGCAAAGAATAAAGAATCCTTCTTAGATAACTAGGTGGAAAAAAAAGCAATGGATTTATACAGCTGCGCTTCCCTTAATTCTACCTCAAATATTTACACCACCGTGGCTAAGTTGAAGTATAAAATGGAAAAGTGAGTCAAGAAGTAATAAACAGTCTAATAATTAAACAGTAGCTGTCTAAGGAATAAGAATTTACTGTAAAGCAAAAAATAAATATTACCTCAACCTGAGGTTGGCCAGCACCTTAATTTGGAGCTCATGTCCCCAAGCCTTCTCCTTCTTTCCCTCAGCCTCCCCTTTCCCCTGCCACTGCCCCACTAACAGATCCCTCCCCCACAAATTGTGCCCTGTGTGCTCCAAACCACACTTCTCCCTTGGATGAAAATGGGGAGCATTCACTGAGCCCACGACGACCCTGGACACACAAGGGCCCCCCCAGCAGGGCCAGACACCACAGGGCAACCCTGGCACCAGCCTGGCTGTGGCTTCCAGCCCAGGAATAAAGAACTGAGCAGTGACCAGCCTAAAAGCAGGCCTTTAAATCAGAGATGGTCTCCTCACTCGATACATCTACAAAGCTGCCCATTGAATCCTTCAATGTGTCCTCCTTCATACTCATTGAATGGGATTCTTCTTCCCCAAAATCTATGCAACACTCAGGTATTCAATGCATCCCCTGGAAGCTTTCTGTAAGCTACAAGGTGATAAAGCAAACTATAAATTTGCAACAGTAGCAGCAGGGCCTGAAGATCTCACCCGTTTCTGTAACTCAGCCCTTTCTAAAGCAGCCTTCACCCTCAGGAAGAATTAAAACCACCACGGTTGCTAACAAGGTTATAGCTGACTATTACACCTCTATTACAACAATTTCCATTCCTGTTCCAACTGGCCCCCTTGAAGGGCTGGAAGACTTTTGCTCATGAGACAAAGGACCATTACATGAACTAGCACTCCTCCTGTGTGCTCAGGGCAGTGTTAGATGAGTGCCAAAGGGGAGAATATGGAAATAAAATCACCAAAAATATCTGCACTCGAGTTTCTCTTTGGCTTGGTAGCAGCTTCTTGAAAATACAGGATTACAAGTGATACCTTTTGTTGTCCAACTTGTCTCTTACCCACTAAATGACTAAACAGATGGAGTTTGGAAATAATAATGATGTCTCTGAGACAGTGAGAACTGAAAATACATCTGTGTATTTCATTGGTACTCAAATCACCATCATGGATCTTATTTCCAGCATATCTCAAACTTAAATTATCTTTCAGATTTTTGTTCTTCTTCCTCTGGCATAATTGTACTTCTCCCATGTGAGCACAGGGACATGTTCTGATCAAAATGCAACAGATCACACGAGGCACAGGATGGGACCTCACAGTGTCCACGCTGACTTGATCAGTGAACTCTCACCTTCACACCACCTCTGTACAGGAACTCTTTTCCTCTGCAGCCAAGGCTTCCCAACCATTGTACAGGAACTCTTTTCCATTGCAGCCAAGGCTTCCCAACCATTGCACAGGAACTCTTCTCCATTGCAGCCAAGGCTTCCCAACCACTGTACAGGAACTCTTCTCCATTGCAGCCAAGGCTTCCCAACCACTGTACAGGAACTCTTTTCCTCTGCAGCCAAGGCTTCCCAACCTCTATTTAGACAGCTGTGTAACTACCTCCTGTGCAGCAACTTACCTTTATTGCTGTTTTATGGCTTTTTCACATTATCTTTCTCCTCAATCAATAAGCTACTTAGGTAGCCCACAAATTATTTCATCACTTTACCACTTCAAAATAAGTTATTTTAAACAGTAGTCACTCAGGTGTCACAGAGACACGTCTGTAGCCTGCACTGCATCCATTTTATAAGAGCTATCACTAAAGGAGAAGCTTTCCCACACTTTGAAAAAGCAACTGGCAGCCTATGAATGTCCAGCCCAAGAGGTACCACCCACCACCAGGAACCCTCACACGTTTTTGCATCCCCAAGAGCTTGGCCCTCCTGCATCACTCTGGTGGCCTTCACACAAACACTGAAATACAGATGAAGATTTCACACCTCTGTTTTAGCAGAACTAATCCCAGGAAGGGTAAGGAAGTAGTGAAGAAAATTAAAACAAGCTTAAGAGTCAAAGAGACTTTTCCTCCAGGGTACCTAAGTTTTTGGCAAATTTACTTATTGCTACAACCTTCAGCAGGAATGATCAGAAAAAGGCAGCACCCAAAAGAAAAAGGTGCTACTGGAAAAGCATTTATGTGTGCCTGGGGAAACAAACATTGACAAAGAAGTGCAGCTGTGTAAAGAAACATTGAAAAAGAAAGGAAATGAATTATTTCCTTGCCAAAGGACTGAACAGTGATGATTTTGTTCAATTGTTCAGAATTCTATATGCAAGGTGTTTCACATCAATTTGCAGTAAATCAAACATCAAATGAAGAAATAGATACTTGAAAAGGAAAAAGATTAAAAGCAAAGATGTTTCTTCTGAGGGCCTGAGAAAACAGCAAAATTATACTTAGTAATAGAAACCAAAAATACAGGCACAGCTTCATAACTGTCATGTGTAAAGCTTAATTAAAAGATTCCTGTCAGTGAGGAGAACTTTACCCACTTTGAGGCATAACATGAAAACAGCAAAACCACTGGATTTGAATACAGATTTTCATCTAAGATTTCTTAAGGGGGTTACATTTAGAACACTGGAGTAAAAGGTTGCTGCATTTGAGAGAAGAAGGATTAGATGGTGGAGCAGAAGGATTATGAAATGTGATTGTGTGACAAGGCACCTTTGACATTCTGCTGTCCCAGTGAGTGACAGCAGCTCCCCAGAGACTGACTGATCTATTCTGCTGCCCAACAGCATCCACAACTGGTAAACAGCAGAGCCACTCAAACACATTCTGGCCTGAAAGCACAAACTCACCTGAATTCATGTCTCCAGCCCCAAATTCCCTCAGTACCTGGATTTCCTCTGTGCACAGATAAAACTGGAATGATAGCCAGCCCCAAGAAACATCTGCCCATGGAGAGGAGGCGATTCATTGCCCAGCTCTTCCTGACAACAGTGCAAGGAAGAGGCCCAAACCACATGACTTGAGCCTCAGGCAGGAATAAATCCCATAATTAATTATGATCCCTAGCCAAGAAGAATTTAACGTGTAAGTACCACTTCATAATCCAGCTGCTTTAAATTTTCAGTGTTCTCATTAAAATCAATGGAGCCATTAAAAATTAACTGAAATAATTATTAACAATTACAAACCAGAACGAACTAAATGGGAATATTTTGTGACAAGTGTTACTCCATATCAATAATCTCCCCAGGACAACTCCTCCTGAATCTCATCACTTGAATTAGAAATACATTAAGAGCTGTGCAATCTTTCTAGTAACATACTCAAATCACTGACAGGGACCATCTGTTGTCCTCACCTCTACAGGGAGTAAAAACAAAACAAAACAAAACAATCTCCCAATGTTTTGGTTAAACATCTCATTATTCTGTGCACCCAAAAGAAGAAAACTAGAAAAGCTTCCTGGAGCAAGAATTAGCAGAGTTAAGAATTAAAATGCCTCCAGAAGAAAAACAAAAAACAAGTACAGATCAAGCAGAGTCTTGCAGCTAAAATATGTATGTCAGAATTAAGCTGCATAACACAGAATAAAGGATCTTTGGTCTATGCTCCATTTAAGAGTATGAAAATATGTGGACAGTAGAGCCCAAAAAGATCCCCTCATTTCAAACAGAATAGAGACAATGAAGAACTAAAGAACAAGATCTGTTCTTAAAGCCCATGGATGACAGAAGTTAGGCACAAAAAGCACAGAAACAGAGGAGAAGCTGCAGAGGAGATTCCCACACAAAGTAATCAGGATTCCTGGACTTGCTTACCGCATATTCCTCGGGTGTAACCTTTAGGACATCAAACACCACTGCATCAAAGCTCTTCTTCAGTTCAGCTGAACCCTTGTCACTCAGGGACTCGGAGCTGCTGCTCTTCTGCAGAGACAAACAAAAACACTGAGGGTATTTTGGACCTGTCCTCTTCTTTTTGTCTTCTCTTTCTTTACACTCCCAAAAGCAAAATTTCTGTTCAAATGTCATTGTTCACATAATTTTCTATTGGGTAAATTATCAATTCAAATCAAGGCACAGAACATACTTTCTCTTGATATGGACTGCAAAAATTCAGACCCTCAAAGTGATGTCTGCATTTCTATGGATTTCCTCCTAGCTGAAGGAGGGCAGGGTTAGATTAGATTTTAGGAAGAAGTTCTTTGCTGTGAGGGTGGGCAGGCCCTGGCACAGGGTGCCCAGAGAAGCTGTGGCTGCCCCTGGATCCTGGGAAGTGCCCAAGGCCAGGCTGGATGGGGCTCTGAGCACTGTGGGAGAGTGGAAGGTGTCCCTGCCCATGGCATGGGGTGGCACTGGATGGGCTTTACCATCCCTTCCAATCCCAGCATTTCCAGGATTTCAAAGGAATTCATCAAAAGTTATATTTCAATGCACAATTAAATTCCAATTTTATTGACAGGAAAGGTAATAACAGCAACTATATCAACAAAATCAATAAGGTCACACTGAATTTCAAACAGAAAAAATGTCACAGTGGTAAGGAAAGAGACAAGGTCTGCGCCAAGGGAATAGTTATCAATTCTCTTCCTCTTAAAAAAATGGAAGCTTACAAAAATTACACTGAGCTACTTCTGCTCCAGTTGAAGACATTCAGAAAAGGAATGTTAGTGTTGTTTTTAAATTACAGTAATTCACATTTGCAAAAAATACAAGATCCTAGGATATCATTCTATGAACATTGAACTTTGCTTCCCTGCAAAATACAAACGTGGTTCAAAAAATTAACACTTCACATTGGTTTCATATGTCTCACACACAGTTTTCACATTAAAGCAACAGATCTGTGTAGTGAGCAATCACTCCCTCTAGCACACAGATGCAGACCTGGATTCCATTGGTTCATTGCTGAAGCTGTGTCAGGGGAGGTTAGGCATGGGTATGAGGGAGCAGTTCTTCCCCCAGAGGGTGCTGGCACTGCCCAGGCTGCCCAGGGAATGGGCACAGCCTCAAGGCTGCCAGAGCTCCAGGGGAGTTTGGACAGCACTGCAGGGGTGCCCAGGGTGGGATTGTTGGGGTGGTCAGTGCAATCAGGGCCCTTTCACTGCTCACCTTACAAGCTTTCAAGACCGTGGACATGAGTCCTTGAGAATTCTGCCAGTTGAAATAAACTCATGGCCGTTTCCAAGCACTTTTGTTATAAGGACACATGATAAAGACAATGCTTATTTAATAATGATGTCCACTTTTAATTAGATTTTGACAGTACAATCTCTCTGAAAAATCAGCCTTTGAAAACACCAAAAACTCCAAAGCAGCCATGCATTTCCAGTAACCAGTATGCTTACTGGAACACTTCAGTCACAAGTCCCCTTTCCTACTTCTTCGTCAAGATGGAAAAAACCAAAAACACTTCCTTAAAGTACATTCATGTAATCTTGCCAAAATATATTTTACTCAATTTTATCAGACATCACATAAACATTCAAGACTATTCTGCTGAGTAAAAAGGTTGATTTCCTCTGAGAAAATTTTTCAGGTGCACGCCAAAAACAGTCAATGATTCATGAAGCAATTACAAGGGGAGTACAAGAATCTATATAAAAACAAACAACGGTCTTGGAGACTGATGCCAGCTTCCTTGACAATAGTTGTGAAATTGTGGTAGAGATTATTTGGTTCCTTTTGGTAACGCAAGATTCCAATTCTCTTTTCACCTTGTTTGTGGTACTCCCCATTTCCATATGGAAGTGCAAACCACACCCAGCTGCTAACAAAACTCATCTGTAAATATGAAAATACACAAAACGTCTTTGGTGCAGTCCAGAGATTTGAGGAAGGAAGCAACTACAGTCAGGATTTTGCTTGACTGATGCACACACTCAATCACAGGCTGTTCATTCCTAGAGGGCAGAAGCTTTGGTGGGCAGGAGGGACCCCCACCTATGCCAGAACACAGTCCAAGAGACAAAGGGAATAACCTCATTCCACTGCTGCTGTGTCAGACTGCCCCTCAGCACACACACACAAGTACCTGTCAGAGAAAAGAACATTTCCCACCAGCCTTGCCAACCCAGCTCACCATCTAAGAGCATCTATTCTTGTTAAAACTTGGAAAGAAAAGCTTCCTTGTCTGCATGTGATGGAAGAGAACATGGAAAAACCTTTGGCTACAGTAGATGCAAGCACATGCTCTATTTTGGTATGTCAAGTTCAGGACTTTACATTTTACTCACACTACACTGGGCTGTATGAAACCAACCCACAGAACAATTGATGCAATCAATCTGTTGCATGGGAGCTGTTGAAAGGAAAAACTTACATTTTGGAGCCCTTGAAGTGGGAATGCAGTACTGAGTGACCCAGTGATGAGGTGCTCAGTCCTTACCTCTGAGGCAGTAGCTGCAATATTAACACTGCTGGCCTGTCCGTTCATCAGGTCCATGCTGCCCACACCATCAATCTTCGGCCCTACATTTACAGCAGCAGGATCATCTCCAAGGCAACTGAATAACCATTCCTACAAGGAGCAAAAAGGTATCAGAAACCACCTTCTGCAGGGATTTGAATCAAGGTTCAGTGTCCAAAATCCTTAACAAAAATAAAGGATTTCCAAAATGGCTACACCACTCTGAGGTCCAGACTTTAGATTCTAACTCATATTTTAATTTTACCGACTCAAAACCAACATAAACAACTGAAGGTTCCACTAAGATCCATCAGTTACTGGCAGTATTGACTCACCCTATTCTTTGCCCCTATGATTTTCTCTATGCCAGGAATCAATATGTAAATATATGCAGTAGCCCTAACAAATTGAGGTCTGCAACATCAGTTCACATACAATATTTTTCCTTTTATTACCAACTTTAAAAAGTATATTCCAGGTGTTAACCCTAGTAGGTAACTTTAACAAGGCATTATCCAATCACTTCCTATCATACAGGACTCTTCACCAGCTTCAATGAAAATTATTACATTGAAAGCAATTAAAAGTAGAATTTATACTTTTATTCACAAATGATCCAAAGTATTGCTTAGTAAAACAACACCAAACAGAAAAACACACAAAGGAAAACTCCACCCACTGACTTTTAATGCATCATTGCAAGAATACTATGACTTTCATTTCTGCAGAGGAAAGGCTACAAAGAAATGGAAGCCCTTGGCATCCAGTATAAAAACAGTAAGACATCCAACCCCAAAGCTTTACAGAGTCAAAACTGGTTTGTGCTGAAATTAATGAGCTGTTAGTGCCCTCTAGTGTGAAAACTATTATAAATCAGCCTCCATGGATCTGTGTCTACAGCACAGGTGAAGGCTGCCAAAGTTGCTGCTGCTGTTTATGAAATTCACTTTTGATTTGCAGTTTAATGCAGAGCTATTGCATGGTCTGAAAAGAAACGGAGAGCGACAGGTAACTGGGTAATTCCACATGACAAAACAGTATTACAGCAGCCCATACTCAATGCCTCAGAAATGAAATCAAATACTCTGAAAAGCTGCATCTCCAAGTGACCTAAACCAAGTATGCCAGACAGACAAGCCTGGAAGGCAAGAAACTGCAATATTGAAATAAGAAAATATTCCAAAAAAGAGCAATATTTAGGCAATAAAATATCCTCAAATTTTGAAGTGTCACTGTAAGAATTCACTACAGAAAGGAAAGCAATGAGAAAGAGCAATGTGGCAAATGTCAGACAATCACTACAGCATCCAGGTATTTCTGAGTCCCATCTGAGCTGTGCAGCTCAGGACAGCCACCCACATTCTACCCTTTGTTGTTTTGGAAAAACAGAGGGAACTGTCTCCTTCACAGGACAGAGGATGCTACATTTCATTTTAATGTTGTCCTCACAGCCCATGTGCTTTAATTAACACTGATTCCTCCACTAATAATGTGTTCAACTGCACTTAAGCTTTAAGTTATAGACCATATAAAGAAAAAAAAATCTCATCTCTGGCTTCTGAGTGTCACTGCTGTCCTGTCCTTCCCCATCTCCATTACCCTTCAGATTGCCTTGTGGAATATTGCCAAATGCACAGCTCCCCAAAGCCTCTCTCCTACAGCTTTTCCATTTACTGAAGGGAAGAGCACAGAAATAAAACTCTGATGTGTTACAAGTTTCATTGGTAATACCTCTGTCCCCTACTCTAGTGACAGTAGAGGACAGAGATATCACATCTTCAAAACCAGTTTCAGGTCCCCCACATGCTCAAAATGGTACATTTATCCCAAAGTAATCACCTCTGCTAAAAAACCTCTACCCTTTAGAAATGTGGGAGTTTTTTTAACCACTGTATTTTTAAGGGAAGTTGATACTTTGGCTTTGTATGGTAGAGTTACAGAGAGTACGAGGGAATGGTGTAATCTTAAATTAAGATTATATATTTGACCTTTGGCTCACATCAGCTTCAGTTGTTCCCCTTCCCCATATTAATGGGAGGCAAAAAGGGAAAGAATTAGGGATGTCCCTCTGTGCAAGGGAAAATAAAAACCTGAGCTCTGGGGGCTTTTTTTGGGAGGTATTTGGATGGTGCTAATTGAAAGAAATTATGTGTATCATAGCAGCCTATGGGGTTGGCAGCTCAGCCTCACATTCACAAGAGCAAACTAATTCCTCTGAGCAAGTGTTAAGGCCCGGATTCCTCAATGGTTACTCTCACATAACCAACAGCCACCTACAGGAATGTCCTCCCCTTATTTCCTGATGGACTTCCTGCCTCAGAGGATCTGCCTGGAAGGCTCAGCACGCTGATCCAGCTTTTCCTTTCCTACCTGTTGTCTCTGATGGGAGTTGAGAGAACTCTGTCTCTTACTTAAGTGTCAGCCACCATGATGAGAAGTGACTTCCACGAAGAACACAAACATTGGGGTTTTTTAATTTATTTTTTTTAATAAGTAGAAAATCACTTAGAGAAAAAACTCTCCATGCAAAGGAAATTGAATTAACAAAATACAACACTTGCCATCAAGCTGTCCACACAGTGATAATTTTGTGCCCATCCCTGCATTACAAGAGTATGCCTGAATACATTTATACTTTTTCACACTTTGTGGAGATACTGTAAGGAGCTGAAATAGTACTGAACTGCTATAAATATTTATTTATCAACTTTAAAGTTCCAGAATTGGCAACCTTTACAATGTTCTCATGTCTAGCAGCTTTCAAAAGTACATCACCACTCCCATAACAGGGAGCCACAGCAACAGTTTTGGTCAATGTGCCACCTGAGACAAATATTAACAAAATCCTCACACCAGACCAACCAAATAATCTGCTTCCTATACCATCCTTCTGCTCAACACCAAAATAATCTGTGAGCAGCAATATCAGAAAGTGATTAAGAGCAGGGAAGTTCAGAGCAGCACATCTGTGTCTGTAGAATGACTGGCACCACACTGCAACAGTGAGTCACAGCATCCACTGCCTACCTTGTATATCCAATTACCCCAACTGAATCACACCGAGTAATTTGAACTTCCAGGCAGTTTCTCCTCTCCAATGTAATAATGCCTTTGTGCTCAGAAATGAATTACATGTGGGACTGAGTGTGTTTTATACAATGCACAAAATATCTAAGCATTTATGCCAACCTGAAGCCTTGACACACTGTGTGGTATTTTCCTACCTCCTGATGCCATTCATACTGTACAGCAGAAAGCAAACTAAAAATACTGATACAAATATTCATCACACCCAATGAACAATGAAAATAGAGACTATTGTTGTAGTTTAGCCCCAGCCAGCAACTCAGCCCCACACAGCCACTGGCTCACCTCACTCCCCCACAGTGGGTGGGGGACAGAATCAGCAGAATAAAAGTGAAAAATCTTATGGGCTGAGACAGAGACAGCTCAGGAGGGAAAGCAAAAGCTGTGTGCTCAAGCAAAGCAAGGAATTCATTCACAGCTTCCCATGGGCAGGCAGGTGTTCAGCCAGCCCCAGGAAAGCAGGGCTCCATCCAGTGTAACAGTGACCTACCAGGGCAAAAGCCACTCCAAATGTCATCCCTTCCACCTTCTTCCCCCAGATTTATATTATTTTATATATATGGCCTAGAATAACCCTGTTGGGGTCAGCTGTCCCAGCTATTCCTCCTCCCAATTTGTGGTGCACCCCAGCCTCCTTGCTGGTGGGATGAGGAGCAGAAGACCTTGACTCTGTAAGCCCTGCTCAGCAGTAACCAAAATATTCTTGTGTTATCAACACTGTTCTCAGCACAATCCCAAAACACTGCCCCACAATAGATACTGTGGAGAAAATGAACTTCATCCCAACCAAAGCCTGCACAACTAGGCAGGGTCTGTTGCCCTCAGTGCGTTTTCCTGCAAATTCACCCAAGGCTGTGCTGCTGAACATTCCCTTCCAATGACTGACCTGCAGAGCCCCCAAAGGGGAGGCAGCCCGGGAGGACGAGCAAGGGCAGCAGCAGGGTGTGCCCGAGGGCAGCTGCTGCAGAGCCGACCTGATCTCAGCGCAGCCGGGAGCAGAGAGCGCCCTTTGTTTCAGACAAACAGCTCTGACAGAGGAGCAGATCAACTGACCGCATCCCAGCGGAGGGAATAACTGGGGCTGTGAATGCCTTCCCCAGGTCTTGTTACAAGTGACTCCTCCCGGGTTAGCTGCTGCCGGGAGCCGAGACGCGGCTGTACGAAACCACACAGCCAAGGAATTTCAGAGAGCTGGAGCGGGCCCCAACACACGGACTGCTCCCTGGTGACACCAGCGTGGGGACAGCGAGCACAGCCCAGAGACCAGGAGTGGGATCTCACTGCTACTGCCTTAAAACTGTACACTGAAATTGCCCGAGTGTGCTAAGCTGAACTTGCATTTCTACCGCGATTTGAGTGTATTTTGTATCACACTGCTAAATCAGAAATCCTCCGTAACATCAGCTCTATTCAAATGGTTAACCTAGCATGAAGCATTACACCCTCCATGTGTGCAGTATCTGAAAGAACCTGAGCAGACAGTACCAGACTCCCACAGACCTCTAACAGAACACTTACACCTGACTCCCTTCCAACAGATGATCTTGACTCCGTTTGGGTCAAACACTGGCCCAGAAATACTGTATAAACAGCACTTTAAAAGGCAACCCTAAAATGACATTTGAAACTTCCTGCCTAGAAGAGTACAAAAGCTTTGAGGAAATAAACATAGTAAAGTTTTAGGAACAGCTCAAGAGTCAAGATGACCAATATCCTCTTTGTCCTTATTCATAATGTCAGTACAAAGTGTCATTTGTTTTGACCACAGATCTCCATTAAGAAAACAAAAGTGCCTTGTACGGATCATCATTATCAATAAGAGCCACTACCAAAGACTTTAGGGACCAAAAATCTGTTCCAGACACAATGAATCTGAGCTCCTGATCTTGTGGTAACTTAGTGCAGGAAAACTCACCCTTTAAAAGGTACAGCTGAGACAACTGCTAAGAACCAACACAAGACACAACAGGAAAAAAAAAAAAAAAACCTCAAGAAACTAAAAAAAAAGCAAAGCACACACTCCACGCCAAAACGAGAAGGCTCAGCAAACATAAAAGCCTCACAATGAAGCAGAGTCATCAAGGAACAGGCAAAGAACAACAAAAAACCCCAAACAAACTGCACCTCCCAAACGGTAGCCTTCAGTTTCACATCCCAAAGCAGAAACCCAGCCAAGTTACTGCACTGCACCAACACAGACAGTATGTACATATCCTTACAGAAGAGACATGGATGTAAAGTGAGCCATGCCTTAATTCAGTTTTGGGTAAGCATGATGATAGTAAGATAGTAAAACTGATAAAAATAGTAACTTCCACAAAAGACATAAAAATAAAAGCTCAAGCAACTTAATACCACTCCATTCTCCTGTAGGAAATTTATCACTGAAAATACTACAATCCCAGACCTAAAATCTCACACACTATGAAATCTCCAAATATGTGAATCTTGGCAAAGCACTGCCTAATTTACCACTAGTGAAGACTGAGATAAGAGACACAAGAAGACACACACTGGGTAGAGACATGACAAAAACAGATAGGGGAGCATAATATTAAAAAAATAGATTACTGGGAGTTATTAAATATGCAATGCTACTAGAAATATTAGAGCAAAAAACATTTAGAAGCACAGGAAAGCAATGTAACCCGGGACAAATAAAACTATCTGATGGACAGAAGAACGGAAAAAAGAAAAGTCAATCATTAAAGGACTCTGGTAGCTGACTCCCATAAAATTTCTGCTGTGAATTTCAGCAGGAAATGATGCCACTAAAACTGTAAGCATGAAGTGGCCTCATGAGACCCAGATATTTGCATTGTTTATGGACCAATACTACCTGCAAAACATTGCAAAGGAGACACTCATGCTGTTTCCAAAACACTTTCAGTGAAATGCATGCACAGAAGGGCTTGCAGGTATTCTGAAGACAGGAAAACTTCTTTTATTGGAACCCATGAGACCTCAGCCTGCTTATGGTATAAAGCTGAGATCTGCACAAGGACACACTAGCCATGTTTAACTCTCAGGAACATAAAACAGAAGCATAAAATGCAAATTTATGCTCAAAATCAGAGTAACAGCAACTGGGTCCTTGAACAGTTTTCAGACACCACCACCAATAGCAGATATCTCACAGCTGCTGGGGTTCATGCTGGACTCCCTGCTGACAGGAACCGTGCCACACGGCGCTGCAGGATCAGCACAGCTGTGCCAGGGACAGAGGCTGCTGCTGGAAACTCAGAGCACTTCTGTGCTCACACAGCTCACTTCTGTCACACACACATTCCTTCCCCAAGCATCTGTTGCACAACACTCACAGCAGTATCAGCTGGTTAAGCTCCAAAACAGATGAAATTAGAATCCACAGAATAGTAAGAAAGGGAACAAAAAAACCTTTCACTAGGTTTGACACTGAAGTTTTAAATAATAAAAGAAACTTCATTTAAATATGTTCATTTAAATTTAGATTCTCTTTTTCTACCTTAGAAAAGGCTTTACCTGTCAATTAAGTAAAATTATTACTCATGAGGAAGACACTATTCACAGAGCACTTCCACTATAATTTGTTCTGAATAAATCCTAATGCTGCTTTTCTGCACCTCATTCCCCAATGAATGGAAGGAGGCTGGGGGAGACAGAAAGACAGAAAGACAG
>VYXF01011490.1:73367-156474 GCA_013397295.1 Polioptila caerulea | reverse complement strand
GGATCTTTGAGGAGAGGCAGCTCTGCCTCAGCGTGGTGGGGCCTGGAGGGATGGCAGCAGTTATATCCCAGTGAACACCATTTCAGCAAAGGCTGCCAGGTGAACTGAGCCGTCAGACCTGCTCTGGAGTTGGGAATCATGCTGGGGTGCTCAGGGTGTGTTCTTAGATCAGGAAGACCTCAAATGTAGAGCAGAAATAGGGATCCCACAGCCCTGACCGGGAAGTGGTGAAACCCTGAAGATAGGCAGCTCTACTTCAGCATGGTGGGGGGTGGAGGCAGGAGGGACTGAGGAAGATCAAAACCCAATGTAACAACCACTTCCTTAGGTCTCTCTCCTTCTGGCTCACAGGATACTCTTTTGTCCTTTTTCATGATGGACAGCAAAGCATCAAGCACCCATGATTTATTCCTGTAGGGACAAGCTTTCCATACCTCCACTTCAGCTCTCTCCAACTCCTCTTGCAAGTACAGATTGTCTTTCTCCACATCAGCTTCATGGCTTGTAGTAACTGCAAGAGCAGTCCTAAGGCATCCAAAATTTGATAGGAAACTTGTCCAATTTGGCATCGGCTTTTCCCTGCTTGCTCCCAAGTCAACTCTTTCCCCCTTTCTTACAAGCACAGTGAAAGGAATACCAAGTACATGGAAACTTGGAGAATTCAGCTTAGAAGAGACCTCAGGATGTCTCCACTCCCACTGCCTCCCCAGTGCAGCCTCAACTACGAGTTAAGGCCATGCTATTTAGGGCTCCTCCCACTACTCTTCAAAATCCCCCTGGATGTTGCTCCACAAACTCCTGGGGCAAGCTGTTCAACTGCCTGACCATCTACATGGCAAGATGTTTTCTCTTTATGTGTGGCTGGAACCCATCATGTCCCCTTGGACAAGCTGCTTCTCTTTCTCCCAGTGCTCCTATTCAAGTCACTTAATGCTTAAACATGACTGTTCCTTTGCTTAAAATTCCCTTTCCTGCAGAGCAACCTTGTGGCTGAGCTAATGGCAAGTTTCCCAATGAGTCTGGGTCTGTGTGGGAAGAGTGCACCACAGACAACACTTTCTGGCAGTCCTCAGCGGACAAAGTACAAGAGCACAGAAGGTCCAAGAGCAGCCAAGTGCAGACCTGCATTTACCAGTCACACGGGGAACCCCTTCCTTGTGGCCCTTCCTTCTTTTTGTAAGCCCATTCCCATGCCTCTCCTCAGTCACTCTGGCTGACAACTGCGGAGGGCCTGTGTGCTGTTCAGAGAAACCCCTCACCTTTCACATTGCTCTGCAGCATTCCTGTCAGCTGCTTTTTTTAAAAGACACTCCAGCATCTCTTCATGCTGTTTGGAGACTGCAAGATCTAAGGGGGTATATCCCCCCTGAAAGGAGAGAGAAACTCCATTAGAAAAACAGAGACAAGTTTGGCAGCTGTTTGAAAGAGCAGCTTTACCCACATGCCAAGGTTACCTTGTTCTGAGCATCACTACTGGCATTATGCTCAAGCAACAGCCCTGCTACAGCAGTATTACCAGACAGGACAGACAGGTGAAGGGCAGTGTTGCCGTCAGCATCTGCCAGATTTGGGTCAGCACCATGTTCTAGCAGAAGAGCCACACATTTTTCTTGCTGGTACTGTACTGCCTGGGAACAACACACAAAGATGGGGGAACACTTTCAACATTTTTGGCTCACTCTTGTCACAACTCGCTCATCTCCTGAATGCTGTGATTGAAGGACAACTTCAAAGATTTAACTAACAGAGGCCTAAGCCACGCCAATAACAACATACATGTTTCCATGGCCCTTCTGTGTAAGGGATCCTGCCAGACACCCCTCCTGCAATTCACTGTCAATAAGCTCCGCTTACAAGATAAGAACAGTTCACTTGCCTTCATCAGTGGAGTTCTTTTTAAGTTGTCAGCCAGGTTCAGCTGGCAATTTTTTCCTGCTAGATGTCTAGCGACATCTGCATGGCCATTCGCAGAAGCGAAATGCAGAGGTGTCCTAAAAATTAAACAGATGGTCTCAACACAGACAAAAGATGAAAAAAATCTTGTCTTCACGCAGCCCTAGGGACCCTGCCGGGACTCGGTTCCTCCCACTTGCTGCTGCACTCCTGCGCTGATCAGCCACAGGGCAGAAGAGAATGGGTGCGGCGTGAGCAGCTTCGAAACAGCCCTGCAGAGACCGCGGCAAAGCGGCCGCACGCACTTCCCACAGTGCTCGAGCCAAGCAGGCTGCTCCAAGCCATGAAAAGCTCTAGAGTTCCCTCTGCCAGCTGACAGGACA
This sequence comes from Polioptila caerulea, assembly GCA_013397295.1. Lineage (NCBI taxonomy): Eukaryota > Metazoa > Chordata > Aves > Passeriformes > Certhiidae > Polioptila > Polioptila caerulea. Next base: position 154,198 of record VYXF01011490.1, on the reverse strand, counting down.
AAGCTCGCTTTTCAAGCTTGAACTTGAACGCGATCCCACACACGGCCTTAAGGGCGGGTGCTTCCACATGGCATCCAAAGCTGCTGAAGGGTTGGTCGCACCATGCTGATGCTCTCGTTCTGCCTTTTCCTTAAGAGAAGCCTGCCGAGGACTAGTCGAGCTTGGCTCAGAAAATGCCGCGGCAGCGCCTGCCAGAAGCAGCCAAGGTGTCCCATCGGTGGCCCCCAGAACTGACCGCCTCTGCCGGTCTCGCGGGTCGGTGCCGACTCTCTGGAAATACCCGCGCCACCGCCTCAGCCAGGCCAGGCCGCCGCGGGCGGCCGCGCGGTGCAGCCCGCCCTGGGCCTTGCCGCTGAGCTCGGGGGCAGCGCTGGCGGCGGCACAGGGCTGCCCAGACGGCTGCTGTCGCCTTCTGCTGAAGAGGCACCCGACTCTCTTCTGCAGGGCGTGGTGCGACATGGCCGCGCTGAGGGCGATCAGCAGCAGAAAGCACCTAGCGGGCTGCTTGGGCCCGGGTGTGGATGAGGATGAGGTACACGGCGAGGACGAGGGACAGTAAACGAGGAGGACCAGAACAGGCGCTCGGAATAAGGCCAAAGAGGTCGCCCCGCGCAGTGGCGGCGGCCAAGAGCCTCCGAGACGGCGGCGGGGACACGCAGCGCTCCCAGCGCGGGACGTGCTGCTGCTCCCGGAGCCGGTTGGGCAGCTCTAAGCGGCGGCTCCGGGCACCAACAGAGCCGCGGCCACCACCCGCCTGCGGAGCCACCATGGCCGCTGGCAGCCGCAGGGATTTACCGGGGGCGTCACAGAGGGCGCGGGCAGCTAGGCGCCGGGCGCGTGGCAGCGGGGCCGCACGGGAGGGAGGGGGCCCGTGGCTTGTGGTACTTGGAGACAAGTATTGACTGCAAGCTTGACAGGCCCTGCCATGTCAGTTACAAAGGCTCTGCTTAGCTCCCAAGGAAGACGAGGGCACGGGCCCGGGGCACGGGCCGGGCTGCTCCGGCCGGGCCGCAGGCTGCGGCAGGCGCTCGAGCAGCTCTCGCCTCACCGCTCTGGGTTCTTCCCTCAGCGCATGGACAGGGTGCGGCTGGGCACACGTCCCCGAAATGAAGCTCAGGGTGGGGTCGAATCCCAGCCCGAACGAGCAGGGGCCACCGGAGCTCTCAAGAGAATATCGCTCCAAGGCGGCCATGCCGGAGTTCGAGGACCATTCCCCAGCTCCTTTGTCTTGTTCGTCTTGAAGGCCAGACAGACCCGCCATCGTAACTTGCTGCTGTGCCAGCTGCCGACGCTGATTTTGTGTGCTGCCGTTCCACCAGGCAAGCGAAAGGACACAGCCCGCTACAAACACGCTTGGAAACACGTCGCTCTTTGTCCCAAGTGCCACAGAAAGTGATGGCCCAGAGGTTCTGCACTTGCTTTCTGGGCAGCTTCAGTTTGCTCTTTCTTGAGTCATTGTGCTTTGCAAGATGTTATGAAGTCTTTTACACCGAAGAAGTATTGGAAAAGGGGTTTTGATTTGAAGAAAGTTAGTAGATGCAAAAAGGGGATGAATGGGCTCTGTCTGTAGCACTGTGCTAGAATAAATGAAACTTGTCAGTAATACTGTCCTTTGTAGCAGACCTGCCAGGATGTATAGCACAAGTCCTTGCTGCCATATTAACCTATGACCCGTTCAGTCATTCAGCCCTCAGGGACATCTCTTTTTGTGTTCACAGAGATGTAATGACAGTAAGAGTCACTTCCCAGCCTAGTGTTAAAAAGAGATGATGCTATATAGGTGGGGGAAGTATGTTGGGAGGTCTGTTCCCCAGGATGTTTGGAAAAGAAGACTTACAGTAGTATCATTGTGGTAATTAGTGTTTGGTGCCAGTGTTTTCCCAAGTGACTCCCACAGTGTTGCCTGTCCCCAGGCCTAGTGTAGGTGAGGTTATGTTGTGTTAAGGCTCTGTTCACATCATGTAGTGATGTCCCATAATCACTCCACAAGTCAACAAGAAGACTTCTGGAGTAAATCCCTTCACATGGGAAAGGATTTTCCTATGTTCCCTCCTCATTCACTGTCTTCCCAACTTGATGCAATGGGAGCTGGAGAATTAGACAGTGTTAGGATACAATGCAGCTTTTCAAAAGGCATAATATGTACTCAGGCAGGGCTTTTGCGCTTCCCTGGTGCCTTCCTGCCTCTGTTTCCCTATGAAGGAATAAACTCCCCTGACTGAAGAGACCATTAGTTGTGCTCTCAGAAACGCTTTTCATGAGCACTTTTTGCCATCTAGTGGCAGCAATGTCTTCATGTACTGTTTGCATCACAATTTTACTTTTTAGCATGGTACAAAATTGTTTGATGTGTGACTCCTCCATCAAGCAGCAAGGTGCAACTCTCCATCCATGCTGCTGTCTGTACTGCTGTGATGAAGGGTCAGGAGACTAGATGGCATGGTCAGGTTGGGAGAAGTATCCACTGTCAAGTAAAACCACAGGAGTGCTCAAAATCGGTGCTTTTCTCAAGCTCAATGGAGTTGTGAGTTAATTAACCAAATACTCACTATGTGATTGTATGGAAGCCTGGTTGCTGATTTAGGGATGTATCCTGGAGGGTAACAAGTCTTCTGAGGAATGACTGAAGGCACTGGGGTTGTATAGCCTAGACAAGAGGAAACAGCAGGGAGACCTTATTGCTCTCCATGATGATCTGAAGATGAAATTGTAGCCAGGTAGGACTCAGTTTCTAATCTCAGGTAACAAGTCATAGGACAAAAGGAAATGCTTCACAAGTTGTACCAGGGGAGGTTTATACTGCATAATAAGAAAAAAATTCTTCGCAGGAGGGTTTGTCAAGCATTGGAAGTGACTTCTTAGGGAAATGGCTGAGTCACTATCCCTGGAACTATTTAGAAGATGTGCAGAAGTGGGTTAATCTTAAGGGTCTTTTTCAACCTAAACAATCCTGCAATTCTGTGATTGTAGAGCCTTTAAAATGAAAAGCTGTATTTTGATGGGAATGTGTGTTTCATGAGTGCCTCCCATAATCATTAGGTATGCTGTGTCTCTGAAATGCAGCAGTTGTGTTGGACATGTAGTTACATAAAACAGCTGCACAACAGTGATGCCAGGTTGCTTTAGAGGAATTTCATTCACTGAAATACAGTTCTGCAGATCTGCAGGGATTATATGTGGCCATTTTCCTGAGCTTCCATCGACTTTTGAACTGGAGTGTGAACTGGAACTAGGTTTGTCTTTATGGATGACTTCTTCTAGCACCTGATATGAGGCTATTAAAATAGGTGTCTTTTCACATCCAGAAATTAGAGAGCTGCTGCTGTTGGTTACTCCACATCTGAAACATGCTATATCCCCACCAGTTTTCAAGTGTGATAGGAATAATATCCATCCATAATATCCATCCATGCTGAGGAACTGAGTCCCTGGCATGAGTGGCACATGCAAAAAGTCCATGGTACATAAATCTGTGGTTCTTTGGGATAGCTGTTTCACATAGGAGTAGACAGGACATAAAGCACATATATTTGTGGATTATTTTGGGCATATTTTGATTTCCCCAAAAGTGACCTTGGAGTATTCCAGATAAAAAAGATGGGGCAATGCCTAGGAGCAATCTTGCAAAATCTCACTGAAATACTTTCCAGGAGGTTATAATGTCTGAAAATTACTATGCAACACGTACCTTTGGTAAGCAGGCTTTTTAGACAGTGCACTTTTCTTTGCTTTAAACCAAGCATTATTTCCCACTATATAGAAACACTGTGCAGAATACTGTCCACTCAAAAGGAATATTCAAATCACAGCTCAAAGTTGCATTGCACTGGAGGAGGGAAACTAAGGTTTCTAACTAAGGAAACTGGGGGTTCTAATCTACATTCCATGGCAGGGTAACTTTCTTAGCATAATTAGATTATGTTGTTGTAGCTAGATTTGCTCCCATAAGCATGTGAGTTTGTTTAGCAGTATCTTCAGCCTATTCACCAGGACAACATGAGGGCAAAATTCTTATCACATTTGCTGTGTGACTACAGAGCTGGTTCCTCACTGAACTCTAGTGGCTTGCCTCTCCTATGTGGGAAACTTGTTAATTTGCTTTACCCTATGGAAACTTCACAGATGGCTACTCCCCAATTACTAAACTGTTTGCAGATGTTTAGTTGATATATGTTTGTTTAGCAAGCATCTGTGGTGATTTAGGATGATCCTTCCCCTGTGCTTTTGCCTTCCACACAGAATGAAAGAGGTTGCCCTTATTCCTTCATGGGCTTTCCCTTTTAAAGTGATTAACTGGATTCCACCTAAAGCAGTTATGGAAAAAACAACCAAAACAGCCCACAGGCTCAGAGTAAATAGCTTTAGATGTGGATATTGCCTGCTGTTTGCAAAGTTAATCTGCTTCCACCCAAACATGGTAATTTGTTCCCCCCTAATTCTGAGACAGTGCCACTAACCAACACCTCAAACCGACTTTACCAGGCTGGCTGAATCCAGCAAGGGGTGAGTGGTCCAGCCCAACAAGATAAAGAATTCATAAGTTTTCCATGCTTTCCATTCTTGGGATGAACATTTTATTTCTAAAAAGTCTATTACTTCAAGACAAGAACTTAAGCTGAAGTTAAAGAAGGCTAGTAAAGGAAAAAAAAAAAAAAAAGAAAAAGAATAGCAATAACAGATATCTTGAAGGTGTATTTTGTTTTTGAGGTACTGACTTTTTCATAATAAGTCAAAGACTTATTTAAGACTTAAGACTATGCTGATACATAAGGAGCCCAACAAACATCAATGTAATTAATGTACCCACATAAACAGTCCCAGTAAATAAGCCAAATTACCTTAATTACCTGCTATGGATCATCTGCCCTATTTTTTTTTTTGGAGGAGGGGACTGGAATGGCTAGTGTAGCAGTCTGGGGGCAGAGCCCTTATCTTAGAGAAGCTGAGAAACTGTACCTGAAAGAGTGTTATAAAGAAGTGGCAAATTCTTCTCTTGAACTGATACTTCTAATTACAAGATTAAAATAAGTAGCTAGAAATGGTGAAACAACTCTTCTCCTTCTGTAGTTAGTGCTCAGCTGGCTGTATTGGTAATCTCAGAGCTGGACTGTTATTCTGTTTTATTGGTGTATATTTAGTGTTGGATAGTATGCTGAATGCAGTTAGCTCTTTCTTAACACCTTTCTCCATATTTTCAATTATTTTAACCACTCCTTGTTTCACACTTCATATGTAAATGACCACGTGGCTCACTGTATCAGTACAGAGCTTGCTGCAAAAGGCATTGAGTGTTCCACTGCTATTGTAGAATTATAATAGTTTAGGTTTTACAACTAGAGGAAAATATAGAGGAACTATAAGAAACTAGAGGAAAAACAGCCATTTATAATTTTATTGGCCTACCAGTGATTACTGGATGGACAACTATCTTTTCAGTAACTAGAGAAGAGGTAAATAAGCAACAAATACAAAGGTGTCTAATGAAATATAGCATAATGTTTCCATAGATTGCAGGGTTTCAATTTGCCATTACATTTTATTAAAATTTAATTAAAATGCAGAAAAGAATAGAATCACCCATACAGTATACAACCTAGAAAGTATAGATTAATTGATTTTTCAGCATCACATTTCTAAAAACATTGGCTTCTGTATTTTAAGCTCTAAATAATATAATGTTATTGAAAGACAGGGTATGAATTTTACATAAGCTAATGAAAGAATTACTTTTGATGATGAAAATATTAATTGTGTAAGAAAAACATTTTATAAATGCTAAAAAAATTTTTTAATAGTTGTGAAAGAGATGGGTGCATTTCTGTGTTTTGTGTCTGGTTACTGCAGTTATGCCAGGTATATACTCTTGTTTGGTTAGTTTCTGTTAACAAACTATTTAAGTTAGTAATCACAAATCAGTCATTTTCTTCTTAGTTACAAAGACTGGAGCTTTCCTTGTGTGTTGCTATAGATTTCAAATTACAGTGGTGTATTGTATACACCTTTTACTGTTTGTGTCTTTGTGTACATAATAAATATGCACATATGTAGTTGAGTAAGTATGTATATAAAAATACAATTGATAGTCTGATTAAAACTTGCAACTAACTTTGGAATACAAACCTCATTTGTTTTCAGAGGAATTGTGGCGTTAGACTACTTGGGAAAACTCTCCTTTCCTTTGTTTTGTTTATTCAGGATACAAGCAAATAAAAAAAAAAAACCAACAAAAATGAAATTCAGTGTTGTGATAATTAATTCTAATTCATCAAGGATCAAATTCAGAAAAGAATATTTTTCTTCCTGTTCCAAGAGGGGATAAAAACAGATAGAAGGAAGTATATTTTCTTATATTGAAGCCAAAGAGATATATTTGAAGTGCCTCGTTTGTCATATGTGTAATATCACATATCAGAAGGCTCTCCTCTGCACCCAGCAGCTATTGCAACATAGAGTGGGTGAGTCTCTAGTGAATACTGGTGCTGTTCCCAGAGATCTGATGGCTATTGCCAACCTCTTTACCAGGCTGCTTTTGTTTATTCTCAGGGAAAGATGTCATGGAGATTTTGTTTCTACTTAATCTCAGTAATATATCTCTAGGCTTGACCACAGTGGGAAAAAAAAAAAAAAAAAGACTGTCATTGTTACTGTCACTGTCCTGTAGACACAGCTTACCTGTCTTGTTCATCACTTTGTCTGCAAGAGGCTTTGGTTTAGTTGTGTCCCACCCTAGCAATCAGAATGCTAGCTAGGTAGATGAATTCCTTCCATTCCCACTGGAGATTTTTATTTGTGTATTGTGCATTGTGTTGTTTTCGGAAGTTTTGGTGAGCTCCAGGTATGGATGAACACGAATATTTACTGAAAAACCACTAGATTTCCATATTATTTGGCATTATTCTGATACATCTTTGTATTTCCTGGGGTTTTACTTGGCTGGCCACTTCTTTCTCACAGAAGTACAATATGTATGCCTCAGTAGAGCATACAAATTTATTTATTTCTTCCTGATCCATTTTTTTGCACAGATCCCCAGTGTCTGTGATCTACCACTGAGCTACTAGCTGTGCTATGTCTGTCAAACAGCTCTGGAGTAATGGTTTATAGCAAGATAACAAGCTGTACAGCAGATTATTTAAGATGAACAATACTGGCCTCTCATTCCTTGTATCTTCAAGTTCAGTTGAGTGGCAATGCAAATGAATTAGCAAGTGCACTGATCTGAAGAGAGAAGACAAAAACAGGTGTAAAGAAGAAAGAAAGAGAGGAAATTACATATGGGGCTACACAAGAGAAAAACATGTAAAAGAGACCAATAAATACAGTCTGTAAAATGATCATAATTTGGATCAGTCTTAACTGTAAAGACAGGGAAAAGTGTGTTTGTGTTTCCACACAGAGCAGATCTGTTCTGTTCTGAATTTTAAGGGAACAGCAGCCAAACTTCTTCAAGGCTGAGTGCTTTTGGAGTAAAACCTCAGGCACCTCAGACACACAGCAATTGGATGCAGGCTGAATGTAGGCTTCAAAAGTCCTTGAGTCAGTGGACTCAAGTACCATAGTTCCTATGTCTAGGTCAGTCAATAGCAGAGTAAAAAGTCATTGTCCATGGACCCAGCAGGGATAACTAGTGCAGTTACTCTGGTCCCCACAGTCCCTGAGATCTAAGAGACTGGCTACCCATCCAGTTTTCATTGGGATAGTTTGAGTAACAGGTCTCTATGTCATGATGCTGGTTGATGTGCCTAAATATTAAATTCTCCAAATCAGCACTAGCATCCTCTCTTTCTCCCAGATGGCCTACCTAAGATCTGCAGACAGTACCTCTGATATAACCACAGGAAGACAATCTCCTTGGTCAACTAGTGATGACTAAACTTTTCACCTGCTGCAGTCACGCCTTCTGCTTCCAGAAGGCAGTGCCACCCGTGAAGCCCAGAAAGCAACCCCCTTCCCTCCCTCAAAAACCCTTCAGGGCTGTCTCTGACTGTAAGACATATGACATCACTGAACAAAACGTCACTCACAGCACAGCAGTCTATGTGATCTCCAGTCTCTTCTGCCTTTTCTCTGTCTAAAGATGGGGCAGAAGAGTTACAAGAACTCCTATGCCAGAATTGCAAGAAGGGTCTTGTTCATAACAGTTCTGTCCATGGAAGAGCACGGATTTCTAACAAAACAGTTACTGTAAGACACTTCCTAACCATTTCCACAAGTCATTGGTCAAAATCTATGGAAGGTTTTGTCCAGAACAAAAGACTTGTGTCTTTTTTCATGATGGAGAGAACTGTCTAATCTTGAGAAGATTATTTGTAACACGAGTTTGGAACAGTTTTCACAGCTGCTTCATTGAATAATGTTAAAAGGTGCTTAGAGGGAGATAGCTATTTATTCTGGGACCTGCTCCACCCATTACCTGTGAATATTTAGAAACTTCTGCAACTGGGTTACTAGAAAGGCAAACCTGAAACACCTTCAAGATGTTTCATTGGAGCAGTGCAACAAAATTTCCATGTGAAAAATAATGGCCAGGAGTTAAATCCTTCTAGAGCAGACTGTTGCTAGCTGGAGGTTGGACTGTCACTGAGCTCGTAATTTTTCCCAAAGCTGTGATGAGGGCTGAGATCTCATCTCTGACCCTTCATCTCAGTTTTTGAAGATCTCAGATAGTTAATTATAAGTTCTTTCTGCATCAGTAGATTTCATAATGTCTCAAGCAGTGACCAGATAACTATAGAAAAGTTGTTCCACAAACCTATTTCTTATCACCAGATAAAAGGAAGGATGGCCACAGCTGATCAATTGGAATGTGAGAGAGGTTAATTATTTTTGCCTGTTTGCTCAATACCAGCCTTTTCAGCCCTCTGTAAGGAGAGGCTGTAGAAAATTAAATGACACAGAAAATAATTTCCCTGGTGAATTAGTTTATTTGCACTCCCTGCATATGCTCTGTAATGAAGAGAGAGGGGTGAGTCTCAGGGGCACTGCTTCATCTCTGTTGGAACAGTGTGAAGCCTTGCTGTCCACAGGATCTCAGACTGTAGGCTGGGGAGCACTGCTGTAGACCTGTGAGACGGGGCAAAGCACCACAACTTCTGCTCACACAGTGCTGTCACCCAGCAGGGAAATCCCTGGCTGAAATGTAAGCCAAGCCAACCTGGGCCATCATTCCTGTGTAGAGTGACACAGCCCTGTCTGTTCCCACTGCCCACAGCTCTACATTTTATGAGTACAGTTGTGTGGTTCCTGGGATGAACCTGTTCCTGGCTCAGTGGTAGGGCATGGGAGAGAGAAGCTCAAGACAAGTCCATCTGTGTAGACATCCCTCACTTAACCTCCATGAGCTCAAATTCCACTGGGAATTTCCCTTTTTTTGGTGTATTTCTATAAATCAGCATAGATTTATGATAGAGTAGGCAAATTCAGTGTGCATTTCCTTTACAGAGAGTTACGCAGTGATCACAGGAGCTCAGCATTCTTATTTATTAGCAGATTTTGGTTTCCTATTTTATATGTGTAGTCTCTGTTCTGCCTTTTTATTATAATGGCAGATTATCAATCATATTTTGGAAAGAAGTGTTAAAGCAAAATTTTACAAACTTGCATTTTACTAACTTGCATTTTTTACATAAAAGTGAGTTTTCTTCTAGATTTCCTTCATATTCAAATCCCCCTGGAAGATCTATTTCCAATAAATATGCTATCTGAAAGGTAACACAGATGCCTGATGCCAGATGGGAGCTGTTGCCTGCTCTGATATATCCTTCACTATCCAGCTAGCAATGTTAGGGATGCTCCTAAGGGAGAAGTGTAGAACACAGCCACATTAAGAGAATTCAGATTTTCTACAATAGTAACTTCTAGTATGAATTATAGGGCTTAAGTTTACCATTATGATTTTAACACATCATGCGCTGCAATTCCTGAAATTCTCTAATTTAATGAATTAAACAAAAAAAGGAGTGGATTTTAAACAATTTCCATGGAAAAAGATTTAGACTAGAATTTTTCAGTTTAGAGAAATGGTAATTAGTTGCTCTGTTAATTTTAGCCTGGATGAAACCATCCTGATTAGCCCTATGGACAGTACATGGGGCCAAGAATGATATGAGGAAGTCCTGCCATCACCATACGTACATACTTACAGCAAGAGGATGCAGGAGATGCTTCCAGGCCTCCCCTAATCTGTCCTGGAGACTTAAGAGCTGCCAGGCTGCTGGTTGTCTCTTGGCATGAGAATGTACAGCACAAGGCTTTTTTGCACCAGCCAGGTTGGAAACCTGGCACTCTCTAAGTAAGGGACCCAGCATTGTCTGGGCTAATGTGCATAAGTAGAAGTTTGTGTAACTATGGACTGGGTACAGCATATGGGACCCAAGCTAAAATCTGGATAACACTGACCTCTGCTCTGTGGGAACACCAGTTTATCTGGAGGCAGACTCTGTGTTTCTGCCTGCCACCAGTTTGAATAAAGCAGTGTAACCTCTAGTAGGATGCCAAAGAGATAGGGAAGTGTACACCTTTTCTCTGTAAATGGTTTTCTTACATTCAGATGGTACTACAGGATGTCTCAGATTTAACAAAATGGCATTTGCCACAGGGAAAGTATTTTTCAAATAAATAAAAATAATTATAAAGAGTTCTAATTGACTCTAATAATAAATCATTGCATTAGAAATGAATGAAACTGTTCTGAACAAACACATTAACAGACTTTTGTTGCTACATTGCTTTGCTTTGTTATATATTCATCCATTAGTCACTAATTTGATGCTCCTAATCATTAGTGTTAATTAATGAGGTGTGGCTGTTCCAGAATGTCAGTGAGAGATTTGAAATATTTATAATTGGTGAACTACTACAGGATATTTTCAGCAATACTGAAACTCTATAGAATCATATCATCAGAATATCCAGAATCCAGCATTCATCATAACGATAGGCTATACTGTCTTCTTTTTATGCCAAAACACAATGACACAAGTCATGCAGGCTTTTTACCACAGATGATGTGTATGGGAGTGGAATTTTTTCTGGCTTTTAAGTCATTAAGAAGAGCAGTTTTATAACTTCGTCACAGGTGATAGGTGAGTTTTGAGACAGAAGGAAAACAGAAGATAAGCATGACGTCTTTCTCTCTCTTGTGGGCAGCTGGATATCAGCTACTAATCTATAATAAACAAAATTTTATGCCTCCTTTCTCTTCTTGGTATGCACCATTGTAGTTTTTCAGTTGAGTTTTCATTATCTCCAGTGATGAAAAGCAGCTAAGATAAAAACAAAAACCTTGATGTTAATATTTCTGATGCTGTAAGGAATTTGGTTGCATAGTCAAGATAATGCCAAGTTCTTTGCAAATGTAGGAGGACTCTAGTCAGAATTGAGTTCCTCAGATTTTCAGTCCTTTTTTCAGAAGGCATATGAGTGGAAGTTCTCAGATTACCTGTTCAACTTCAGTAACTTGCAAATAACTCCCAAAGGCATTGTAATGTCTTACACAAAAATTGATGAATGGAAGACACAAGGAAAGCTTTAACAGAGGTCATGAAAGTGCACATGGGAAGACAGTGGGGGCCAGCCAAGACCAGTTCTGAGATTTCAGGAAGTTTCCCTCCAGGAAGTGATTTTTTTAAGGTGACAGAGTAATTTACTTGAGAATGGAGACATTTTAGGATTTGCTAATATTGGGAGTGATTAATTTCACAATAATTTTTTCTATTCAGACTGCTTCTTACATTGATGCAGTTAAATGTTTTGGTTCTTGTTGAATAGCCCTACTCAGTTTTAGCTATCCCTTTTATTTCAAGGTAAAAAAGCATAACGTGGAACAGGTGCCCACAGGACAATTTCCTAAGATGGAGAACAAGACTATATTATGTACCCTTCAAAACTCTGTTGTGATGTGATCTATGATACAAATTAGATTACTTGTAGTAATCTGATGACGAGTCTTATTGTTACCTTCTAGTGAGCAACATGTTTCTTTCTTTACATGTAAAATCTTCTGCATAGATCATTTTTGTCTGATTTGGTAGACAATTCTGTTCCTTTTTTACTCCTGCTATATGTAAACTATTAACCCTAGCACTATACAAAGGCAGATTTTTTACATTTAATTATTACTCAGAAACAGTATTAATCAAGACAAAGTACATAATTCCCTCCAAATGTATGCATTTTTTGTGCTATATTGTTAAGATTAGGATCATACTGGGATAGGTCTTGTCTATTCAAGTCTTATGTTGCATCATCTTATATATTTCATGGGATTATGAAGGAACTCACTGAAGCCAGGCAGCCTTAAAGAGAACATGGTCTAGATGTGCTTCACTGTGGTGCAGAAAGAATTTTTAGCTCTCTTGTTAGCCCTTGGTCCTCATTTTCTGGTTTTCCTTTGCAGTACTGACAGCTGACTCAACCTTTGCTGCCCCTCAGGGTGTGCCTTTTCTTTGGCTTCTCTTACGTGGCTATGCATAAGTGGATGGCATGGCCCTCTTTTGCTGGGGCTGCTTCTATGCCTGCATCCCAGGGGGGAAAGGGACCATGTGCAGTGCAGGAGATGGGTACTTGGGGAGGGTTGCAGGATTGATACACTTCTGTATAAAAGGAGGATGATGTAGTGATTTAAAACCTAGCTGGAAAATTAAACACACTCAAGCTTTTCCCTTTCCCCCTCCCCTTCTGAAAATGGAGGAACACTAGGAGACATTATAATTGGAATAACAATTTACTGAAAATCACAATAACCACAACAATATTAGTAACGAAAAGTGTACAAAAGAGACAGGGTGTTCTACCCACAAAAGGATATTCACCACCACAAGCAAATGAGCACTTCCCAAAGGTAGTGCCCTCTGTGGTTTTCCAGACGAAGTTAATATGGCAACTGGGGGCCACATGGTATTCAGGAAAAGAAAAGCAATATGGTTAATGAGAGCTTCCACAGCTTAATGGTCCCACTGCCCTGACGAGGGACATGGAGATCTAAGGCAAACAACCCCCCTCAGAAACCAGATCATCTGCACTGTGCCATGCTGCCACCTTGGACTGCTCTGAGCAGCTGCCTCCGGCACTGATGTCACTCCACCCGGGCTTGTGCTCTGCACAGCTTGGCCCTGCACTGCCACCACTCTCTCCCTTTTGCCTGGGGCAGCCTCTTGGGTTCACTATCGTGAAAATGCTATGTATAGATCATAGTAAAGCAAAACTAGCTTGGAGGTTAAGTCAGTGCAAATAAGTGTTGTGAAAAAGTCTATATTTCAGAAATACATTTCTCATTTCAGTTGTCCTATGTCATGACTTCAAATACGTTATATTGTACCAACTTTTGGAAGATGGTTAAATATTGCAAAAATCCCCTTAGTCATGGTCAGTTAATTGCATGAGATGTTTGCGAACTACAGGGCAGATAAATTGTGTTTATATTTTTGGGGAAATCCAAGTAGTAACCAGACATAGGTATAAGCAGCAGGGATGAGGCTTTATTCTTTCCATTAGGATCAGCTGACACAATGCATATTTTTCCATTCATGTCTGTGCTGTACAGCTGTCTCTCCCCCTGTTTGGATCAGGACTCTTTCCATCCCTGTTATTATGCTCCAGGCTGCCATGGCCTATGCTGAAGTTAAGTACATCCTGGCATCAAGTGTGAGAAATAGATGCAAATACTGTCAGACATATTTAATTTAAGACATTAGTATTACCCATTGCTGTAATCAATCTGCTGGGTTGTTTTTTGTTATGCTGCAGCTTGCTTGGTGCTTTTATTGACTAGCCCAGCATAACACTGGATTTGGTGCAGGTGCAGAGCCCTGCTGCATTTCCCTCCCTGCGCCACTCTGACATAAAATGATGGATGGCTTGGAAGACATTTTAAACAGCAGGGAAAAGGCAACAGCTATTGCAGTTTAGGAGATATAAATGGGAGAAAGGGGTCAAAATATAATATTCTTTGAGAGTGGGGAGAAATGGAGATACTGTAAATTGAACATAGGGAATATTAAGCACTGTACAATTATGCACAGTATATTTAGCTGGTAGGCTGCTGTCAATGAAGAAACTATACTGGTGGGGATGAGAAGATTTTAAAGCCATTACAAAGTATTATCTATCAAAAGTGATAAAAATTAGGGAAGCAAATACTTTAATATGCTATCAGACATCAGTGACAATTGCTAGGTTCAGGAAAACTCTTGCTGATTCACAAATTAGGCCACTGAGAAATTTGATATCAGTGATTTGCATGAGCTTGAAGCAGATCAATTCACCAAAGTGATTTTTTGTTGTTGTTGATTCCTACAGCTGAATCAGACAGAGTAATATATACTGAAACAGGAAACGGAATTAAATTAGATCACCAAGTTACATACAAATAGGACTATTTTGGAGCTAACAGTTTTAGAATAAACTCATTTTAATATTAAACACTGTCAGTTACTAAACAAGCAATTTTGGTCCCTTGGTTTTGGGGCTAGGAAGTGACAACAATATCCTTCCACAGATTTTCATACTGTAATTACAGCATGTTCATACATCTGAAACATCACAGACATGCATTGCAAAGCTACTTTGAAGCTTAAGTGAGAGACGAGAAATAAAAAAATCCAAAACCCATCACAATTTGTTCACACAAAACAATCAACACAGGTCCTTTTTGAAAATTCTTGCTCCTAAACTACTGACATTAACCATGACCCTTCACTTGTTACACCGCTCTTCCTGGGAGCCAAGGGTTGCAGGAAGGCTCAGCCAAACTTGATCACCTCCCACCTGGGAAAGGCTCCCTGAGCTACCTTTGAAAACTTTTCCTGAGATTTAGCCCAATGCCCCTATTTGGCTTGATTTATTCTTTCAATGCTTAGATCAGTTTTAGATTTAAGCTGCACTTAGGAAGTTTACTAAAGGAGTTTCTAGTTGACATATATAATAGGGGTGGGCAAATGCTCTCAAGAGCCAAAAGGAAGAATGTTAATTTCCTCATCTTCTTTATTAGAGACTGTCTGGCTCTCAAAGACTCAGAAAGCATGTATTTGCAATGATAAAAGAGGATGGGTTTATATATTCAAGGCAGATAGAGGTCCTTTTTCCAACACAGAGGACTCAGAGGATTTAAATATACAGCTCTGTGGCTTCTTTTCCCAGGGCCAATAGCAAATGCCATAATAAGACTTTGTGTCACTGACAAAACACCTTTTCAGTTTGACGTCCTTGCTCCTATCTATACCAATGATGGCTATTTTCCCCCATGAGTAGTCCCAGGAAGGCTTTCAGGGACACAAGAAGCCTTTCTTCCCTACCAAAGGCATCAGGCCCAGCACCATGTAAGCAAAGCACAGCTGTGCTTCAGCAGCTTTGTCTTTCATGCTGCAGTTTGTTTCCTTTGCCTATAATGGCTCTAAGCTGTGTGCTTGCTGCACCAGCTGCAGCAGGATAAAAGAACTAAAAAAAAAAGCTTGTGCTGAGCCTGCCTCCTCCCAGACTTGCTTTGGGGAAGGTAGCTGTGTAGTTTCAGGACACATGCACTCAGCAGCATGCATCAGAGTCCTCAAAGTCTTACCCCATTTCATTTTTATGTAGCTACCTTGATTTCAGAATTAAAATTAAATGGGATTTATGCTGTCTTAGCCCTAGAACTTCTGTCCACTACTGAAGCCCTGATGCATATGCCAGGGACCTGTGGAAGAGTGTTGTCAGTACTCGTTCCTCACACAGGGCACCAATTGATGACGGACTCAACTGACACAAGCATCAGTCCCTTACTATTTTTTAAAAACTCTCATACCTTCTCTCTGTAAACTTCCCACACAACACTGACTCCTTTCTTACTTCTACTACTGCATGACCAGCCGACCCACTCTCCTACGACACACCTCCTCACGGGACATAGCTGTGACCTATTAAGGGCAAGGCTGCTTCCACTCCTTGGTAATTAGCACAGCTGCAACTTTTCAGGGGTGAGGTTGCCTGCAGCACCATCTCCATTCTCTTTGTTCTCCCGTAGAAGAGAAGACATTGGTCTGCTGTAGTTTGTGAACTCGTTAGACATGCACGTTCCCCACATCAGACTGGTGCTAGCAAGGCACTGCCCTGCTTTGCTTGTTCATCAGTGAGTTTGAGAGTTCAGAAGTCATTAAATTGAAGAGAGCATTTGTAGCTCAGACTTAAACTGTAGAGGAGCAGGACTTTGTTCTTTGATCCTGAGCAAACCATTTAAAATACTGTGCCTCATTCACCCACCTGTGAGAATAGCAGCAATGCTATTTCTCAGACCCCAAGATTTTAAGAATACATCTTCCTCAGTTTAGAAACTATATCAGTAGGAGCCAATAAGTAGGTTATATAGATACTGAAAAGATTGGAATTAAAAAGGTGCTAGTGTACCCAGCTCAATATTTTCCTGTCATAAATATCATCTTGCTTCCCTACAGGAGACAGTCGAAAAACTTACTTCTTCTCAGTGGATGACATATCAATCATATAAAGGAATGCTTTTTGAATAAGCCAAATTACCAAATCAGCTGTACTGATGTGATTAATGCTTACCTGAGGGGTACATTTCTCCTATGGATTTAATATTGAGTTATCAAAGTGCATTTGCAGGGTACACATATCTTTTTTTCTATAGCTGTGTCGTCTGTTTCACATGTATTTGTGAAAAGGGGTGATTGCTTCATGTAAATATATGGTGGTGTGCTTCATGTAAGTCTTTCAATAGCAATAAAAACCTCAATGGGGTGAGACTGGATGATGGAGAATAATATAGAGAGGAAAGAAAAGTAAATTAAAGGAAAAGAAAAATTCTTAAGAGTGAAAGTGCAGTCATTGCAGAGTTTCTTGCATATAAAATTGAATGCAGTAGATGAACCTGAATGAGTCATAAAAAGCAATCTCAGTGACAGAAATGCATTAAAAAATCTTTATAAAAGTAATCAGTTACTTACCCTTTCACAATATAAAGAAAAACTAGGACTTGTGCATGGAAAGCACTTAGTTTCACCTAGCCATGATTCCAAGACAAAAGAAAGAAAAAGGAATTATTGGATTTGCTTATTTTTTATCACACCCCTGTATATTTTTCTATTTTATTTTTTTTCTGGTACTTGTTTTATACTTTAGTCAAAATACTGGGCAGCTAGAAAAAGGAAGCAGCAAGTAATACTTAAAAAATGCTTGGTAATATGCATTCCTTTGTTCTAATGCTTTCTGTCACAAAAGACTTTTATAAAAAAAAAACACCTTTTATGTTTTATTACATTTTCCAAAGATAAAAAAAAATATCTTGCTGGAATAGCTCATTGTTCCATTGCAAGTGAGGTTGAGATCTGGCTGTTTCAATAGCTCAGTTGTGAGAGCATTAGACTGAACAAAAAAAAAGACATGCTACATGCTTCTTTCAGCATGATGGACACAAAACTGAGTTTTTATCTAAATGACTTTATTCATGTCAATTTGGTTTTTATAACTTAGCATTTTATAATGTTATTGCATTTATATTTTTGTTAGCATTTGTTGGTTAGGTTTATGGCCTTGATGTGGTAAGTAGCTATTTAAATATTCAAATGACCTTTTCAAAGTTACTTGGACTGCTTGTAAACTTTAGATTCAGAGGAAAAAACTTTTGGGCTGGTTGTAGTCTCGTCCCAGCACAATCATTTCTCAACATGGAAAGAATAACTAGATTTCTTTCCAAAGCCCTTAAGGTTAAGGGTTAAATACTGTGAAATGTCTAAGTGTCTAGTTATAAAGCTAGAGTTGCTGTTAGATTGAAACATTATATGTTCTTTGAAAAAGGCATACAGAAAAGTTGCTGTTTATACATTTCTATGCTATTTTATTTTTTTCTCATGCTTTTTGTGGTGAATGATACTCTGAACTATTAAGTGGAAGTCTTTACAAAGGACTTCCATTACATTAGGTGTTCATACACTTAGAGCTATTTTAAGATGCTTTATGGGTTTTATTACTTCTGTTTTTGCATTATTTCTTTTTCCTGAGTATTTACTCTGCTGTCTCTTACTGGTGCCCAAGAAGACCTGTAACCAACTATGTAATATTTGTTGCACCTTAACAAGAAGGTTGTCAGAAGTTAAATTCATGATAGCTGCAGCCTGAAATTTGTCTTATCACTGTCATATGAGGAAAGACTAATGCAGACATCTTCACTAGATTTATAGACTCTTGTTAATCTCTCTCACTAGTGTTTCCAGATTTCTAGGAGTATAATACTTCCCTGATAACCAGAGAGTGGTTATTGCCTGTCACAGTCTGTAGTTAAACACACTCCATTATTGATTGTAATAATCTGTACTTCAATTACATTCAGTTTAATACTATAAGACAGCAAATTATAACACAGAGAAATAGATCCTGAACTCAGCTCTTCAGGTAATGAAATATAGTGTCATCTCAGCAGTGTTATGATTGTCAATTCTTGTTAAAGCCATGACTTTACCAAACATGTGTCTTTTAAATTGTCAGTATATTTTGTAGCCAGCTTGTAGCTGTAGTGTGATGGTTTTACCACCAGTAGCCATTTCCTACCATCCAACTAAGCCATTTCCTCTGCCCCTTTTTTGTAAGAAAGGGACAATAAATGAGATAATGAGTTGAAATAAAAATTTACTAAAACCACAATAACAACAGCAGAATCATTAAGTGTACTTGTATTCCACACTCAAGTGATGATTTTGCTTGAAGTTAATATTTCCCTATGTGATGAAAGGTAATGCTGTGTTGGATACACAGTAAAGACTAAACAATTACCATTATAAAGCTTCACACTAAAAAATTTTTTGTCAGGGAAGTAATTTAGGCAGACGGAGAATTAAATGCACAAAAAAGGCCAGATTCCTATTTTGAAAAAAATATTATTTCCTATTTTATATAACTCAGTTTAAAAGAAGAAAAATGTGCATATGTTTCTGGACATTCAACTGATAACTAATTGAGATGGAAGCTGCAGTGTGATGTCATCTACTTGCAAAGTTTCTGGCCCCTACAACTGCTTTCCTATTTCTGAAAATATTGTGAAATGTTCATGACTTAATTTCTGTGTTCAGCAGTACCTAGTTAGTTGCTGTTGCAGGAAGGATCATCCATTTTTCACAGAGATAACAGAGAAAGTGCATTTCATTCCTTCCAGGCACAAATCTTCCCAGTAAAAAGTCCCTTTCATTCAGTTCTCTGCATGTGGATGGGTCATGTTAGAAGGGAGGCGAAAGGGACAGAAATAAAAACTGATGGAATTTATAACATCAAGCAGTGTGTCCCCATCACTGTATTGGCCTTGGGACTAACATTACATCTTCTGGAAAACCTAATAATAATATTTTAGATTTCAGTTAGAAAACCCATTTACCTGCCTCAGACTTTGTGTACTTCTATCATTGGAGTATCAGAGTGCCTCCTGGGGATTTAAAAGTAGTAATGGCAGTTTTCAACTGACTTTCTCAACCTCAAAAAAAAAAAAAAGCTAGCTGATGTCATGGTTAGCTGATGAGTTAGCTGATGTCATGGTTTAACCCAAGCCAGCAACTAAGTACCATGCAGCCACTAACTTACCCCACAGGACATCCCCTCTGCCCCAGTTGGATGGAGTGGAGAATCAGAAAAAAGTAAAGCTTGTGGGTTGAGATAAGAACAGTTGAATAATTTAAATTATATTTATATTAATATTAATAATAACAAAACCCCCCAAAATAATAATGAGGGTGATGATGATGTAATGAAAAGGGAGACAACAAAAACCCAAAAAGGAATAAAGAAAAAGTGATGAACAATACAATTGCTCACCACCTGCTGATGGATGCCTGGCCTATCTTTGAGCAGAAATCTGAGCCAACTCTCCCCAGTTTATATACTGGGCATGACATTTTCTGATATGGAATATCCCTTNTTTAATAATTTAAATTATATTTATATTAATATTAATAATAACAAAACCCCCCAAAATAATAATGAGGGTGATGATGATGTAATGAAAAGGGAGACAACAAAAACCCAAAAAGGAATAAAGAAAAAGTGATGAACAATACAATTGCTCACCACCTGCTGATGGATGCCTGGCCTATCTTTGAGCAGAAATCTGAGCCAACTCTCCCCAGTTTATATACTGGGCATGACATTTTCTGATATGGAATATCCCTTTGTCCTGGCCATGCTCTCTCCCAGCTTCTTGTGCAGCGCCTCACTGGCAGAGCTTGAGACACTGAAAAGTCCCTGGCTTAGAGTAGCTACTACTTCATAACATCTAAAACATCTGTGTATTATCAACATTATTCTCATACTAAATCAAAAACATAGCACTGTACCAGATACTGAGAAGAAAATTAACGCTATTCCAGCTGAAATGCACGCATCTGATGAGTTTATTTTATTTTAATGATAGTAATGTTTAAGTAGATGCATCCTCAGACCTTTAAAGGTCATCTAGTCCCACCACCCCTGCAATGAGCAGGGACATCTTCAACCAGATCAGTTGCTCACAGCCCTGTCCAACCGGACCTTGAATATTTCCAGGGATGGGACATCCACCACCTCTCTGGGCAGCCCATGCCAGTGTTTCACCACCCTCACAGTAAGACATTTCTTTCTTACATTTGGTCTGATGTATGCATGTAGATAAACTTAGGAGGCTTCACCTATTTTGGAGTTACATTTCACACTCTGTTATTCCAATATCATTAGAGCTGTGTTCAAATTTTCAGAGTCTTCTTTTAAATTTAATTGAGCTTAAACTGGTTTCACATTCAAATCTGAATATTATCATTTTCTGTGACTGTAAAGCGTATTTCTCTTTGACTGTAAGTGGAGACAGTTTCTCATTATTTTCTAGTATGTGTCAGTAAAAAGGGAACCACAAAAATTTGTGAAGCCAACAGGAATTTTCTGTATCCATGCTGATTGCTCAAATTGTTGTTGCTCAGATCTCGAGAGCAACTTATGAACAAATGTGTATTCCCATGTAATGTTTAGCATGGTGTATTACAACTGTGAATACAACCTGTATTCTAGAAGCAAAAATAGAGATTGAAGTAATTATGTGAAGCTAATACCAGGTATATCTCTTAGGAACTGAATGGATTATAGAAATAATTCTGCAATAACACATTTTTCCCATCTAAGATACATGCCAGTGCAATGTGCACCAAATTTAATTCTGTTTTTCATGACATGATGCAACGGTAAAAGTGTCCATGCCACTAGTCCCTGGGGAAAAGGTTTTAAAGCCCTCTGCAAATTGCAGCACAGCAGCTATGTATGATGTACTGGACGGCTGCCAAGAGGAACTTGGAGGAAATGGTGAGAAGTGCCCTTTACAGTAGTTCAGTGAAAGTTGTCTTCTTTGTAGGAAGATAAACCTTTTCAATTATGTTGGTAGCTGTAAGAGTTTAACATGAGCCCCAGTGGTGAGATTTTGTTCCAGAGCTCGGTACAATAAAGAAGTTCCTATTTTTAAAAATGTTGTGCCTTTTTCCCCCTTCACCTACACTAAGAGCTGGAGCTTTTTTACAGTTGAAACATTAGCAATTTACGTAGCAATAAATGTGAAAAACCCCCCAAGATTTAAATCTCAGTTGGTGCTGATTCTGTAATAAAAGCATAGAAACTTTTCCAAAAGGCAATTTCTTCACTTATTTGATTTCCTCTTCTGTAACTGCATTGCAGTGATGACTTTACCAATTCTTATATTCGTTGTGACTTCTACTCTCATATTCACTGAAAAAACATTTTCTTCTGCTTTTTTAATTTTGTTGTTTTTAATCTTCTTTTTATTATTATACATAACATTTCAAAGTAAACCATGTCCTCTTAAAATTGACATAGATGATTGCAATATTTCTTGTGATTTTCACCATACTAACACCCCTGTGTCATTTGCCATCTTTTGGATGGGATACCACTTTTTATTGTTGCCTCCTCATCTGAATTGTTTGTAGTAACTAGATTCTGACAGGCACTGCAAGTTTATGAATTGCTTTTTCAGAAGGGCTGTGTGTGACCTACAAGATTCAGTGTTATCTGAGGATTTTTAACATCTCTGTTGAGAATTGAATCAAGAATTTTAACTTCAGACCAGTAATAACCAATTTGATTTGATAAAGTAGAGTTTGGGCATGGTGGGTACCAGCAGAATTGGATTCCACAATTTCTAATTAGACATCAAAGAGACAAGGGTTGCTGACAGAACAAATGAAGGAGAGTGGGAGATATGCTCAGAGCTCCTTCTAAAAATGACACAAAAGTACAGTGTGACCTGTTTCCATAGCTCACCACAGTAAACTTGTGACTAGTCTATATGATTAATATATTGCTTGTTGCATTCGATATGGTATGCCAAGTTTTTTCAGAGATAATTTCTCCATTTTTGATGTTGGTATAGCCAAGAATATTGTCTTACAGAGTCCGTTTGTTTCTTCACAGAGTACCACTCTAGCTATTTATAGCACAGAAGGGTGAAAATGGTGCATATTACACACAAAGTGTAATTAAAGCCAAACACACACCGAAGGAATGTGGCCTGTTATTGTTTGATGTATTTGTCCAGTCTTGTCTGGGTTCTGTTCCCACTGTACAAAAGTAAAATCTCAGTGATGTCAGAATATACATAAGTAAGATATACATAGTAATGGAAACATTTTTAGTCTTCTTTCGAAAAGAAAAGAAAAGAAAAGAAAAGAAAAGAAAAGAAAAGAAAAGAAAAGAAAAGAAAAGAAAAGAAAAGAAAAGAAAAGAAAAGAAAAGAAAAGAAAAGAAAAGAAAAGAAAAGAAAAGAAAAGAAAAGAAAAGAAAAGAAAAGAAAAGAATATATACCTGTCTTTTCTGTAGCTTCTTCTCTTCCCTCCTGGAATTTTTTCAAATTTTTAACCAAGGCTCACATTTCCTAGAAGAATTGAGATGCTGAGCATGTCAAAGTTGTTAAAAATCTGGTTATACATGGTCCCTAAATAGAGGAGAGAGATCTGCATTACTGAGAGAAAGGCTGACAACTTTTGTCTGGCAGCCCATGGACAGCTTAAAGCTGGTGGCAATCCACATGAGCTAGTGGGCATGTGGAGAGTGTCCTGAAGTCCGTGGAAGGAGGCATGGGAAAGGCTGGGGACACACAGAGCCATGAGAGACCATGGATTAATGTACTCACTGCTTAGGGAGAGATTTTTGATAGATGTTTCTTTCCAGCAGCCTCTTAAAATTTGGCCATATGCCTGGGTAAATGACATCTAAGGGCTACAAACTGTGATGGTTGTTGCCTTCTGATCAAATGTACAACGTATGAATCTTCAATCTTGGCACTCTGGAGCCCAGCTGGAACACAGGTGATCTCCTGAGTTGTGATGGGGCACACAGTGATAAGTCAGCCACTGCCTGCCATGGCTGGAAATAGAGTGGCAGCAGGTGTAGGGTAGCTGATGCAGCTTCTTCGTGTCTGAGGATATGACACAGAGATACCAACTCACTGTGAAGTTAATCTTTAATTCTGGTCTCTCTGGGTGTGAAGAGAATTCATAGGAGAAGACATGCTGTACAAAAGATCAGTCCTCAGTCCCAGAATTGACAAGTTGGCTGTAGCTTGTGCCCTGTAAGCACAGTCCACAGCTAGTTAGTCTGATACAGGAGGGACAAAAATTCTCTTGAAAATTCAGCCAGTGAAAAACAAAGTAATCCAATGAAGAGTTCAATCAGGGAAAAGTTCATGTTTAGATTTATCATTTTCATAAAAGAAATAACCTGAGGAAAGAAAGAAAAAGAGTTGAGAACAGCTCACTTCAGAACAGTTAAAATTTGGAGACAGGTAACGGAAACATATAACACATAAAGGAGAAAAATTACCTAATTTTGTCATACTTTCATATTTCACTTAGGAAAATTAATTAATCTCATTGAGAACACTCTTTTATGCCTTGATTTGAAGATACACCTCACAGAAAAATCCCCACTAAGTTAATGTCTGTCACTCTGCAATGACAACTTGATGGGCGGGTACCCATCTACACAGAGTTGCAACTCAGGATGCAGGTGACAAATAATGAAAGAATCTAAGTGCTGGATTTTGGCTCAGCATAAATGTAGCTTGGAGTTTGCAATTACAAGTTATTTGAAAATATCTTTGGTAACGGCTGTAAATCAAGAGCTACAGCAAATGTCAGGACAAACTTCGTTAGTCTGAGGGAATGAACACAGAAAATAGTAAGAAGAAAGGCAAATTCTCTGGTAGCAGATTAGAACTATGGGCACAATCTCAGTTCTTGTTTTTAGTGCTTTCTGGAGGTGAAATGTGCTGCAGCTTCTTATATAGAACTGTGATGTGTTCAACAGTGAGAGAAAGCTCAGGCCACTATCTTCACTACTCCATGAATTCTCATAATCAAATTAATCTGTAAATTATATCAGTGCCCCCCAAAAGGTACAAACTTTTATCACTTTAAGGAGTAATGGATTTTCTGATGCAGACTGTGTGAGGCATTCCTTGGAAGTTTATTCCTCTTGCACATTTCTGTACTTATGGGGTAATGTAACCTTTTTATTTGGCAATGTAGACACTGCCTACTGTTTTAGCTCCAGGAAAGAAATAGCTTTGACACAGATTATCTGTGTCATTTTTCATCTTGATAGCAACATGCCTTCAGAAAATGAAAGTATTTCCAGGCAAAGTTAGGAATACACTTATATTTGTTGAATAATGTTGTAACACCCTATGGAAACCCTGAAAAGAGTATTCAAGTTATGAGCATAATTGTTTTATTACTCAGTAGTTAATATTTTAAAGGCAGTGGAAATAGGTTAATTTTTACTATTGCTAACTAAATATCACATTTTCTTTCCAGAGCCAATTCAATAATATTTAATTATTATTTTGAATTATCTGACAAATTATATATATATATAAACTAAAAATCCTTTCCTAAAAATAATTTTCAAATAAAAAGAATTCTAAGACATCCTTTTTCCTTGCAGTATAAGTGAAGGGGTATTTTTTGAAATTTTCGAAGCTAGCTAAGATAAAACTTAGATATAGGTATATAGGTACCTAGAAGCAATATATCTAAAGGTATTGATTTATTGATTTGTTGGGGTGTTTTTTTAGCAAAAAGAATGAACATAATTTGAAAGAATGAACATAGTATTTTGGAAAATGTTCATGATAGGTCTTGTTGTCAAAAAATCACTAATTTAATGAAGCTCAGGGAATTAGTTTTTCTATTTGTAATACCATCTGTGTTATCTATTGTATATTGACTGTGGAAAGAAAATCAGGATTCTTATTTCACAGATAGAGTGACAAAAGTACTCCTGAAGGCTGATGTTAATAGTGAATGGCAAGTAAACACAAAACCCTCATCATGTGGTATCTGCCAATTCAGATGGCAAAAGAGAGGTTTGGGGTTTTTTCCTTCTAGTGTGTAAACTTCAGAGTGGTGATTGGTTTTGTGCTTCAAAGGCATATTAAAATTAGCAGAGATTTTTATTTCTGCTTATATATATTGGAAAGCCAAATATCACAATTAATTTTTCTTTAAGGTAAAAAATGAAATAGAAACTTTTTCCAAGCAAACATTAGTAGCACCTATTTGAATATCACAGTGCTTTGGGTGTTAAGGATGAGAATTAGCGTTTTGTGGAGAGATGCATTGCTGAAAGTCATGATAAGTGTGAACATGAAAACTTCCCCAGTTTCTAAATTTCCTAATGTTTAAGCTTTAAAATTGTAGAACCCTGGCCTTGAAAAAACCAGAAATTAACTATAAGTGATTTTTAAATCACAGCATACAAATTGCACTACATGAAGAGCTGAGTTATGCAAATCTATAAACACCAATGTCCAATAAATAATTAAGCAGAATTTTCACCTATGTTCTGAGCAGTTTCTTGATTACAACATATCAGATTAATTTTCAGGGATATAACTAGAACAAAACAAGTCTGTGGCATCTCTAATTTAGTTGTTTTTCCTGGTATTAGATCTGTTTCCTCCCTGGTGCCTAATTGCTGTTAGAATAATAAGGCATGATACATAATGAAGTATTGGAAAATAGCTCCTCTGAGCTTTGCTAAAGATATTTGCTAAAGAAATTTATTGAAATTTGCTTTATGTTTTCTAAGTTATGTAAAAGTATATTAGAAAGTACCTAGCCTCTGTACCACTGCATACTGAATAAGTTTTACCTTGTAGAAGTACCCATGGAGTCTGATAGGGAATGCATTATTGCTCTAAGCTCAATTTAAAATGAAGATCCAAAAATACCCTCCATCTTCACCTGGAATGACATCTTTAATATTCTAGCCCTTTTTCTTCAACCTCACACTATTCTGTTTGTGCTACTGTTAATGTATGGCCTTTATGTCCTCTGAAAAACTAGCTGCAATGCTGTAAACTGTTTAAGTTTAGAGACACTTACCATATAACATAAAAGAAATCATTGGCCTTGTTATTTGAAATGAGCTATTGTACATTAATTGGACAGTATTGTTGCTGGAGCCCTGAAAAACCTTTTCTTAATTTTATGCCTAGAACTTCAAATATAAAATAGCACTGAAAATGTACTTTTCTATAACTCAACAGAAATAGGACTGATTTTGAGGAAGGTTTATATTCTCAGGGATCCATATCCTGTCATTTCAATTGCTTCCCTGGGAAATGTGTTTCCAGAGAGCTGGTTTAAATGGTTGACAGTGAATATTTTTTTTTAAATGTAGACTAATTAGACAATTCTTTTTTGTCATAGATGTTCATCTACTGTTCTCTACAGAGTGACATGCTCACAGGCATGTTGCCCCATTTATAGTCTGGTGATAAAAAATGTTTTTAAAACAAATTACAAGGGTTGGTATAATTTATAAGACACTTTAATTCATCAAGAATTAATGTTACTTTAACTTCTAAGGGAAAACATAAACTGTGTATCCAGGCTGGGCACTGATGGTTCTATTCATATGTATCAAATGACTGTATGCTACAGTGATCTGTGGGTGGTTCTCAGTTGTTCTGAAATAGAAACTACATTGCTGAATCTTCTTACTCTCTGCTTCTGTGAGAAGTACACTAGGAAGTCAACAGCTGACCTGAAGTTTTTCTTATTTTACTTTTGTTTTACTTCATTTTAGGCCCATGAGGCCTCTTCAAGTGTGGTACATGTCCCTTGTGAGGACATTGTCTGGCTGAGCCATAGCACCAGCCTTCACTAGCCAGGTGTAACATTTGCCCAGCAGTAAAGAGCCACAGGCAGCTCCCAGGAGCTGTGCTGTCCTGTCTCACCAAGCAGGCTCCAAGGCTAAATTAGGATCATACCATCGGATGCTATGGATTCCCTTTCTTAATATTTTTTATTCCTGCATTCACAAATCTCATAGGAACTGGGACACCCCTTTTGTATGGGTACTACATAACACTTTGTAGGTGCTGCAGCTCACTAGTAGTGAAAGAAAAATGGACAAAGGTACACAAGAACATATACAGTCAAGTTCACATGTCAAGCCATTACCAGAGCTAGTTTGGTGTTTAATGCAGTATCTTGCCTGCTAAAGTGCCTTATACAGAACAATTTATGTGTACAGATTTTTGCTTGTGTGGTGAGACATTAGGGGTTGCAATAAATTCTATTTTTTCCTTCTTGTACATCAGCATTTTGTACAGACTTAAACCCTAAGATGGGAAATTTGGGGCCACTGAAAGTAAGCCCTTAGAATCAATCTCCCATCTTGAATACATTCCTTGTTCCCATGGAAGAATCAATGAAATCTGTAAAAATGTTTGGCAATAAAAAATCCCATTAGGCTGAATTATTTGCCATCTTTCTTTATTTTTCAGTCTATTCAGGCAGAGTTGTTATTAAATAGCATGTTTTTCAAGTTCTTTATCAATTGAACTAAAACAGGATCTGAATTGAACAGACAAATGCAAGTCATGGGGGAAAATGTTCAGTTTGAGCCTTGATCTCTCTTGAACATATCCATTTAGTTCTTGCTTCCAGCTTGAAAAACAGCCCACTCCCTGAAGTCATGCCCAGTTGATCTAAGGCAAAAGGATGAAGCTGCTTCCTTTCCACTCTGTTCCTTCCCCTCTCCTTCTACTGGATAAAGGACTTTATGATCCTTCATTTGCTTGCTCTTATCAACTCAGATATAAGCAAAGCATGTGCTTCAATGGCTGACCTACTGTCTTCCATCTCTCGATCTCTACTTATGCTCTTTCTGAAATTCATTTGCAGAAGGAAGATGCCACACCAATTTTCTGGAGTGTCCATGATCAGAATGAACAAAATCGAGATGAGATTTTGCAGTGAGGTGCACATAAAAAAAAAATCCCATCATCTTCTGTGAGATTGCTCAAAGTGAAAGGTATGCAAAACTGTGTAGGAATAAGAGTGGAGGAGTAATGCTGTAGAAAGGAAGGATTATTTTGGAAATATGGTATTTCATAGTTTCAGGATATTTGAATTGTTTTAGGCCTTACAAAGCAGTCTTCAAAATATGTAATACTATATGTGAACAATGTCCCAGAAGAAAAACTGTATTATATTAATTCCAAATTTATTACCTACATACCTGTAAATCTCCTGTAAGACAAACAAGGAAATGGATATTACAACAGAAAAATACACTCTTGAATATCCAGTACTGTCTCTATAAGAGCAGATGAAAATTCATTTTTTTCTATATTAGGAATTCTGCCATCCCTAACAAAAGCCTACAATCCTGTCATTCATGAAGAGGAGAAACACTGGCCCAACACATTTATATCTCATGTCTTCAGTCCTTTGGACTCTATTGACAAGGTAAACAGTTGTGTTCAGCCATATAGCAAGCTTTCTCTGAAAGAAGAAAAATGCCCATTGCAATGGGCTCCTTTTGTTCCTTCTGCCTTCCTGCCTGGAAGACATGGATGAGGTTCTGACATTACAGAGTGAGAGCTGTGCTGAACTTGAGGGCTTGTGGGCCATGGGTATTTTCAAAGTTTAATCTGACTTGTGTAGTGAGTGTCTGCCAGTACCTCACTAGTGGAGCTTTTATGCAGCACTGAAGTTTTTGCTTGTGTACTGTTACCCCAGAGATCCCTTGCTTCTGTGCTTTTTACTCTTCAGCATGTTTTCTCCCTTTTATATGACCTGTCAAGTTTTCATTTTTCTACTTTGCTTTTACCATTTTCTATGATTGCTTTTTTGTGCATTCCTTATTGAGCGGTCCTTGTTTCTCACTAATTTCTATGTCTTGCTGCATATATTGTTCAATCAAATACTCATAGGGATCTATTTTCCTTTGAAATGTCCTTGGAAATCTTCCCCTGCAAGTCCAGGAAAGCTCACTTCTGTATTTTAGCTGCCAGTTCCATGGAGATGTCTAAAGTACTATAGAGTATCTCAAATAGCACTAAATGCCTCTCTTTCAGGAACTGAATTGTACTTACCATTTCTTTCTCATCCTGCTGTGATTCCACCATTGTATTCTCCTCCTCTCCTAATCTTTCCCATTTTTTTCCATTTCCTACAGTCCCACATTAAGTTGTCTGATCCTCTTCCTCAAAGCACTCCTCCTAGCACAAGTGTGTCCCTCAGGACCTCATCTCAGACTTCTGCCAACAGTCATTGTGCTAAGAACAATCATCTCCAACTTCCTCCTTTCTTAGCCAGTCCCTCAGTAATCATCACAGCTGTGTGCTCCCATCAAACTTCTGTCTCCATGCAACTGGAGACAAATATAGGACAGAGAAAGAAGATTAAGATTTTGTTCAAAGTACAGAGGAAGCTGAGATTTTGAAAAAAATTATTCTATGGAAAAACATGAGAAGGATGCTAAGTGAAAAAGTAATCTTTAGTTATGCAGCCATGCCCACTTGTTAATTCTCTTTTGAAGTCTGACTGGAAGAAAGAAGATTCTTCAAGGAAATTCAGACAAGCAGCCTGAAATAGCAGAGCTGCTGGGGAATAGGAAGTGGACAACCAGTTGTTTGCTTTAGAAAGGAATGGAGAAGAATTAAAGACAATCAAGTTTGATACTGAGAACAGCAGACTAAAAACACATTACACCTCCTCCACTCCAGGGATTAACTGCCCTTGGCTGATAATGCAAAAGAAGCCTGTAAATGTTTTAGGCCTAAATGTACACAGCACTTCTCTGCCCTTCAGGAGCGCTGAGCAATCAATGAAATCTGCTAAATTCAGCTGTTGTCCACACTTAGTGTACATAAGGGGGTAATTCACACAGGTAGAGTTATGGTTTCCATAGTGCTTAATGAATGAATGAACTGCTAGTAATGGGCTATTTCAGTCTAAAAAACCCCAAAACATATTTTTCAGTATGCAGCTCTGCTGTTAACAGGAACCAGATCATCTTCATGAGGAAAAGATTATGCATTTACTGCCTTTTCCCATATTTCTTTCCTACAATGATGCTTTTGCAATTTTCCATTCAGGTCAGTGCAACACTTCTGCATGATCAAGGGAGCTGTTGAGGGGCAAATTTTAGCACAGAGATTTGAGGGAAATAAATTTTAATCTCACACAATTTTAACTGCAAGACTGGGCACACCTAGTCTTGCAATTAAGAAAATGTTAACTAGAAAGAAATGCCTTTGCTGTTTTGTGTCCATGAAAAGTATGCAAAAGGAACACTTATGTGCCTTCATCTTAGATGTGGTCTTACGCAGTTTTCCAACATCTTTCTTTAGCAATGTTTAATAATCTTTGCCTGCAACTGAGGACAGAGTTGTTAGGTCACAGCTGGGCCTTGTAATGAATCTGCACAAGGCTCACTAGTACTATGTCACAAACTCATAGCTCAGAGCAGATATTCCAGTGCATTATTGCAACCAAAGCTAAAGATAATGCTGTGAGTAGCTCTATTGAGTACAGTGTAAAAATAACTCATATTTGGAGGCAAAAAAAGGCACCTTGATTGCTTGGCTACAGTGTTCAACCTCATCTGAGTCCAACTTGCCTGCATAACTGAATGTTCTTTTTATTTGCAGTGACCAAGTTAGCAGCCTATGTATTAATTTTAAAAACTTTATTCCTAGGGTAAATTTTATAACTGCTACATTCACTATATGTTTTTTTAGCATGAAATACATGAGTCAACTAATAGCATAGTTCATCTCTACCAGCCTGTTCTAAGTCCTGCAATGTATTGTCAAAATTAATTAAAAATGTAATTATTTCTTGGAATATATCAGCATTATATAATAAATAGAAACTTTTACTTGACTATAAAAGAGAAATGAAGATACTGGTTATACTCCTGCAAATATTAATACAACAATTATTATTCTGCTTTAATACAACACTTATTATTCTGCTTGGCAACATGCTTCCAGCAGATAATTTTACATTGTAGATACATAAATAGTGCTCTTCTAACTCATTTTTATGACCTTTTATCCCCAGGTCATACCCATAATAAAAATGGAAATGGCTGTGGTTGATGCTCTGTACTGGCACAGTGGTTTGCATAGGTGCCCAAACACAGAGCTGCCATTGGCTTTGCACCAGTCATGGACTAATTCTATCCAGAAACTTTTAAACAGAAACATACAATAAGAAAATTGTCTGATAATAGTGGAAAGTTTTCTTTTGCAATTTGATAGAAAGAAAACAAGAAAAGCCAACTGAAACATTTCACTGTCTAAATAATATCTCTAAAGATTTTGTATGCTGATGTCCCTCCTGATTCTTCTGGCAGGCAGCTTATTTAAAAGCTTTTGAGACTTTTAAATTCTTAGTTTATGGCAGCACTTCAGACAACAACCATAAGTAATTATGCTCACATACATGATAAAGGCAATTGCCTATCCTATGAGTGTCAGACAGTGATGTGCGTTTGGAAGTAAATGGCGCTTTAGTTCATCTCATTTATGCCACTGACAAACTGGGAAGTTAATGGTTCCTGGGAAGTATTATGAGATCTACTAATTGAGAGCTCTACCAAGCTTTAGATAATATTATTATTACTGTTGTTAGCATTAATTATAGTAGTAAAAACCATAGTAGCAGCCAGTCAGGAGGAATGACAGTATGTGACTAAGCAGGGAGTCGTTGTTGTATCCCTCTCCAGAACACCTGTGTTTATGCCTAATAAAAAACAACATAATTTATTGCAAATGGCTTATAGTTTGTAGGTCTTCCAAATCTGAAAGCACTCTCAAACCTCTGTTTTACACCCCCCACCCCAACTTCTCCAATGCATCTGAGATCTTTCAAAGAATAATCAGAAAAAGGCAGTTGACACGAGAAATGTACTACTACTACTACTAATTGAGGTACTCGCGAAGTAAGACTGAGTCTGCTGACCTAAAGGAGGCAGAGCTGATGCTTGGGTTCTTAACAACACATTGAAAAGGAAGAAAATGAAGTTGCTAGAAAACATTTTATTATTTGTGGAGTGGTAGGTTTTCTCTCCATCATGGCAGGAAAAGTATTTTCAAAAGGAAGAGGGAGTGCTCAGTTTTGGGTTATGGTAGGAAATCTAGGTGAAACCTTTAATCAACCAGACCTAGAGGTTCTTACTACCTCTGTGCCCCATGACTTTTATCTATACCTTTAATTCCTGGCTGAGGGAATGCAGAAGGTAGTGTTGATCTCATAATTTGTCATGGAATTAGGAGAAATTTTGCTGGGGGTTTATTACAGGTGTGGATGTATTTTGCACATTTATCTGTCTGCACGTGGAACTCAGAGATGTGGTTTAGTGGTGTATTTGGCAGTGTTAGATTAACGGCTGCATTCAGTGATCTTAGAAGTCTTTTCCTACCTAAAGGATTTTGTGATTCTGTGATCTGTTTATCTTTGTTGTATTCCTGATTTTTTGTTATCTTGCATGAGCACATCCATGGCAGTGATGAGGAAGATATCTCTTCTGGTCTGGGAGCCAGAGATCTTTTGGTACACACTATCTATACTCACTTTCCCAAGTGAGTTTCCATTAGGCAGAAGAACAAACAGCAGGAGAGGTCTTGCATTAATACCAGTGCACTGAGATGGAGACCTGCTGAGTGTGCCTGGCATCTTTCTGACATTCTGAAAGGAGTGGAAGAGCTGACACCAGGAATGGTGCACTAGGATTAACTTGAAAACTTTGGATCCTTCTCACTGACTCAAGTTAGTGATTTTGGCCCAAGAGCTTTTTGTATTATTAAATACCAATGAGTAGCACAGTTCCTAGCTTCTGTTGGCTGATCTCACTGAGGTTACTAAAAGCAACTTCAATATGTTTTTCTTACATTCCTTTCCAACTGTGGCCTCCTCTTACCTTTCTCCTTTAAAGATTCCCTGTCTTCATACCATCCTCTTCCTCAGTTCTGGGGAATCTCTCTGGCCCCTCACCCCCAGCTGCAAACCCCAGGGACATGA
Organism: Polioptila caerulea; assembly: GCA_013397295.1. Taxonomy (NCBI): domain Eukaryota; kingdom Metazoa; phylum Chordata; class Aves; order Passeriformes; family Certhiidae; genus Polioptila; species Polioptila caerulea. The sequence continues at coordinate 120,863 of VYXF01011490.1, read as the reverse complement.
TGTTTGAATCTCTGTGACCCCATTTCTGTTTTGATTGTGTTGTTTCCCATCTCCATTCCTTCTTGTCCTCCCCTTATATCCCTCTCTGCCCACTCCCTCTTGTCTTTCCACTGTGCATCCCCTGTCAGCCCTGCACATGCCACTGTGCAATTACACCATTTCTCCTGTCAGGAGGAGAGGATGTTCCTGAGGTGCTGGCCCTAGTCTTGGGCTTCATCTTACTATCTGCCATGAGTGCAGAAAGCTGTACACAATATGGAAAGACATCCAGAGAAGTGGCTGGAGGCTGTGACAGCTGCAGTCCTTTCTGTGGAGCATGCTGTGGTGGTGATGGAACCTGCAGCTGGCAGAGGGTGTGGGGTGAGATGCACAGTGTGAGTAACCTTTACTCAGTGGCACGAGTGATGGAAGGCTGAGTGCACATGACTCTGCACTGCAAAGGCTCAAGTCCTTTTCTGTGTGCATGTCACTGGAGCATGCCAGTGTTTCCAAGGACAGGTATACCCATGCAGGATTTTTTGGTACAGAGAGACAAATAGCTCTTGTGAGTACCCAGTTCCTCCTAATTTTTTTTGACTGTCACCACAATAAATGAGATTTAGCTGGTCATTCCCTGCATTTTCTGACACTGATCAGATACAACTTTTGAAAGTTATTGTTTAATGAATAAACAAGAATACATATTAGACAGAATGGAGCACCTTGCCTCACCCAGTTGGTAATAAATCAGTGTTCACTCCAGATAACGTTGCTGACACAGTGTTTGAAATCTCAGAACACTGTTTTTGCCAGAATAATCACAATATTTTTTATGCAGTACGATGCCAGTAGGACTCATTGCACCGTTTTTCTTTGAACATTTTTGAACAGAGTGTTTAGAAAGTGTCAAATGGCCAAATTTTCCCTGGAAGTGATAGTGCATATAAATTGTAAAATGAATTTATCATTTCTGCTAGAGGTGGGGAATATGATCTCCTTTGACACTTGAGCAATTTAGCCAGCATTAATTAAGGAGATTTTAATTAGATTTTTAGGAATTGCTTCAAGCTATAAGAAAAATGTAATTTCTTGATTAAATTTTGCATAATTAAGTTATATTTTGCAAATCTTTGTAAGCTACACCTCTTCACTTGTAAGCTAAAAGCATGGAGGAATTGTCCAAATAAGAAGCTGAATTGGATGTACAAATGCTCTTATGAGTTTTGAATGTCCATGAACCTGAAAGTGCTATACAAAATGTAAAGTCTAATTCTAAATGTATTCTGTTGTGAACCCAAGGTCATTATAATGCTTTGGGGAATAAATGAATCAATTCTGAAGAACAAGTCAAGAGAAATTAAATGGCAAAAGGATTATTAATATAACATGTAGGCCATGTAATTCAGGACAAAGATTGTTAACAGCATAAAGCAGAATTAACTTTATTAGCCTCGCATTTAATAATTCAATCAAAAGTAATTTTAGTGACATCTTGAGAATTACAAAAAACTGTTAGACCTCAAATTTTCATGGGCATCAAATGGAAGTTAACCACATCAAGACCCCTTTGTTTTTGAAAGATTCCCACAATCTCATGGGCAAATCTGGTATCAGGAAGCAATACAAGATGGGAGAAGCTGAATAAGTCACATTGTTACTCTGTTACTATTCGTCTTGGGACTTGGCATTGAAGTCAAGGAGTATTGTTACTGCTTCTCATTTGAACACCCGAAATTTTTAGGGAGAAAATGGATGCTGAGTAGCCAGATTACTAAGAGCAAGTACTGTATAAAGAAGAGTGAGTATTCTTTGTTGTGTGCAAGTTTGTTTTGTTAGCTTTGGGGAAAAATCCATCACATTATTTCTGAAAACATTTGCCCAGTCTGAGCCCATGAGGGCTAATGTTTGCTTGAGAGTAAGAATGCAGCCTCTGGAGTTTACATAGAAGTTTGCAAATAACTGATTGCATCAGTCTCTTCTATTCCTTGTAGAATGGACAGCAGTGGTCCTTGTGAATGCTATCAGAGCATCTGTACAGCAACTGATGTGATTGCTGTCAGTGGTCCAAGATGTTTCGAGTCATATCTATCTCCGTTTTCTTCTAAGCATGAAAAATTCCTATGAGAGGAATGCATAAACATCAGATGAAAAAATTATATTTATTTCTGATCTTTACTAGTTTAGAATTATGGTTTATGTGGAAATAAACATTAGATTAGATAAAGCTTAGATTTCTGTGCTGAATTCTGAGCTTGTTACTGAGCTTATGAGAGTAGTGGTGATAAAGAAGGGATTTAACTTCTAAGGAAACATCATATGTGACTTAAAATTAATTAGCCCAGACATTTATTAATCAAAGGGAAGCTTTAAAATTAAACATTTTCACATAGGAGCCTTACAGTCAGCTGGGTAATTCATGCAGTGAAATGCCACCTTTGGTGAAGCAAAATAGCCATGCAATGTTATGGGATAGTCACAATGATTTCAGCATTTCTTTACTTAGAGGGTGACCATAAAGCAAAGAGAGTTTCTATGTACCCACTGAGAGAACTGGGTACACCTATCACCTTCTCTGACAGATTTGTTTCTGTATGCATCCATTCTACTAAACTGTGTGTGTTGAAGTATTATATTTTCCCAGATGTGCAACAGATGTTTTAAAACATTAACTAGAGTTTTTATAAATTATACAGATCAATTCTAAATCATGTTTGAAGTAGTATTACTGCAGTGCTAAAAAGGATTTAGATGTCCAGGAGTAAATAATTAATAGAACAGTTGATATGTAGGGGAGTTTACACTGGTTAAGGGTTCATGAGAGATGATACCAAACTAAACTTTTCCTGTAGACTTTGTGTTGAGAGCCTTTGATATTGTGTTGAGAGCCTCCTAAGGCTGTAAGGGGTGAATTGTTTCTGGGTTTAGCTCTTAATTTTTGATTATATCTACTTGTCTTCTAACAATTCACCTCTGTCAAATAGACATGAAAGGTACATCATTAAATTGAAAATATTGGGAACCAGCTGAGTCAGCGTCTAGCATGGGATTTATTCCCCTTTCAGAAATATGAATTTATTTTGTTGTTATTCCACCTACAAGGCAGGGTTTGTATAGTCTTTCTAACTTGAGTATGTACACAAAAATGCTTCAGCCAAAAGCAGCATTAAAGCCTAACTAGTGTGAAGCACTGATGCAAATCTGTTTCCAGCCTGTTCCCTCCACTCTTATCTCAAACTCATTCATGCTACTGGAAATCACTGCAGGAAGAGATTATGCTAGAGACAAAAAGAACTAATTACCATAGTTTTTCTTCTTCTATATTTCTGTCACATCAACATATGTAAGAGCTTTTCTTGCTGAAAAGCTTTCTGTTCTGTGGAATGTTAGATAGAGGGCAGACGTTGCTGTCTTTACTACTGAGGCTGTCTATTATTGATTGGTTTTGGAACAATGTTTTCCATCATGGTTAAAAAGAAGACAGGACAGCTCATTGAAAACATAAGTTGTTGGGCTGTTCTCCTCAGGAGGCAGCTGTAATAGGTCTTGTTTGCTCAACCAAGTGTTTAACTTGTACAGAAGTTATTATTCAGCCAGTGCAATTTTCATGTAATTCTTCTTGTTAGAACCTCTGCTCATTTAAAAGTTGTGAATAATTAAAATAAATTTAGATATTGAAAAAATCTACCTGCTTGGCAGGTATATGGTGCTCAGTACAAATTCAGTCTATATCCCAGCTCTAAAAAGGAAATAATTTTTGGGATGCATTGAAGCATATTCTAAAGCTTGTGATGAGTTTTACCTATAATACTTTTACTTAAGATAGTTCTAACACAGCAATTAAGAACTGCTTTTTGAGAAATAGAGTTTGGACATATTTTGGCCAGAGAAAGTGATTAATGATTTAGTGAGAAATTTTCAGCAAAATACCTATGTCTGATGAAATAAAAGGCATTTAATCTGGCCTGCTGTTTTGTCCGCCTTCATTCACCATAATTTTAAGAGTTAAAAAGTTTTTAAAAACAGCTTAAATACCAAAGATGTAGACCGGACAGTCTCTTCCCCCTCCCTCTCCCTTCCCTTTTCCATCATTAAAGTGTTATTCAAAATGGACATATCACTGAGGAGAAAAGCTTTCCCTTTGCAAGCTGTTTGGTGATACCATATGCCAAGAAGTTCACCATATAAAAACATAGCACTATGCACATCAGTGAATGGCCTGTCAGACAAACTGTCCTTAGTTATAGAACAGGTTACATTACATATTCTACATATTTTTTTCTTTATTCTTGGTGAAAAAAATTAATTAATTTCTATTTTTGTAAATTAAAGTGTACCCTGCAAATCTCTGTGTAAAAACATCTATAAAATAGGCATTGGTGGTGACACAATTCCACCTCATGGTGTTCCCTATGCATCTGTTGTTTCTCAGCATTTGCAGCAGCAGCAATGGCTTCTTTGCCTTTGTGCAGAGTGAGTCCATTTTCTGAGATTTAACTTCTTCCCTCCCAAAATAAACTAGCTAAGTGATGTTGTGAAGGGCTACTCATGTCAAAAAACCTGTCAGCCTCTCTGATCTTTGTTGGTGACCTCATGCAACAGTGTAACCTTGGTTCCACACTGTACATTTTATAGGTACAAACCATAACAGAAACAAACCAGAATTTTGCAGCTTGAATCTATCACTTCTGTACTCCTTTAATAGTGCTCAATTAAATTACCAGCTATTTTCCAGTTAATGGGAGATGAGAAGAGAGGTAAAGATGGTCTGTTTGTTTTTCCCATGTCATTCATAGACAGTGGATAAATGCATCTTCAATACAGAAAATGACATTCTCTTTCCTACGTTCCTTTGCTTGGAAATTGTCCCATCAGTGCAATGGGAGAGGCAGAGATCTTCAAGCAATGCAGTAGCTCACTACGTCATTGAAAAATGTCATACTATGCAGACATAAGGGGAAAAAGGTGTTGTTGCCAAAATAATTTTAGTTCTAGTATTCTTTAGCTTTTCCATGCCTGATTTTACCTCCCTCACCCCAGTCTGTTCAAAGGTCTTCTTTCCCATACTTTAAAAATTGTTTCTTCTAAGTGTGAAATTTCTATATTTCTATGTTTATAATGGAGAATTATTGGAAAGTGAGCAGCCTCTCCAACCTTTATTATTCCTTTAGTCTCATAGGACTCTTCCTGGAACTAATGGAATGAAGTGGTCTCCTGAATCTAAAGTTAATGTGTCTGAGTACTGTCATTATATCCATATAATTTCATTAAAATATTTTTAACATTTCTGTGTCTTTGTCAGCCTCTTTTACTTAAACATGTGAGCATAAAATTCAGCAAGTCAGGAATTAAGTAAAAAGCTTAATTTTTGAGTACAGAGGTAGTTATGAAACATCAAAGTATTTTACTTAAGATTGAGCTTATGTGATGTGGTATATCTGTGTGGGTATCATCATGGCAAAAATGCTGATACATGCTTTTTAAAAAAAATTTCTTCCAATTTCAGAATCATCTTTAAGAATATTTAGTTAAATCATTTCAGCATGTTTGTAACTTTGGACATAATTGTTCCTTCTGCCATAAGTGCAGTACCAGCTATGTTATTTTGAGATTATGAAAATTGTTGTTGCAGACAACACAGACACATAACTTTCCATTGTGTACTATTTTTACTGTCCTACTTAAGTTCCATCATAATTTGATATCATAGTTCAACCATGTCATTTTTTGTTACAACCCAGGAACAACCATTCATATTCAACCCTCAGCATATGGTGGAGATATTGATATGCAAGAAGGCATTAGTCAAATTGGCATTTTCTGATAACCATGCTCATCTGTGTAACTGAGTCAATAATTGCATGTTCTTTCTTCTCTGCAATGAAACTAATCATCCTTGCTAATTGAAAAGGACCAGGCTCCTTTTAACAAATCCATGAACTTGAGTAATCTAGTTTTGGGAAGAAGTTTTTGGATTTTCCTTTGTGTTTTTTGCTGACAGTTGTTTTTTGGAGAGAGAAGGGAGTCCAATAGTATAATACTAATATTGTATGTTACTATACAATGATCAAGAACTTTTTGTTACTCTTAGTCCAGTGAAGGCTTTTTACTTTTTTAACGCATTTGTTCAAGGATGAGGCTGTTGTTAAAACCCAGGAGTTTCTTCTTCTTTTAGGCTTAAGCTTGAAACACTTTTTACATTTTTATGTTTAAAATGGAATAAATCCACTTTACTTACATATTTTGCCACTCTGCTTTTTTTTTGTTTTTGTTTGTTTGATTTGTTTGTTTTGTCATGTTTTTAAAACTAGCATCTTTTGAGCAGTCTATCTTAGGATGTATGTGGTAAAATGATGGATGCATGACTTTTACGCAGTTAACTTACTACTCCATTCATCAAAATGATTTTATTACTTTCCATGGCAAATACTGTCCTTCTTTTGAAAATCCTGCAATCCCAAAATCATCATCAGGAACGTGGTCTGAAGCACACAGCCAGCAACTGAAACCTCACTAAATTAGTTCTGCTGTTGTATGTTAAAAACTCCTCAGCTCTTTGTCATTAGTAAACAATATTTTTGATTTCTGCTTTTAAACAATTTTTTTCTTGTTTTTCTGTGAAGAAAGAAGATAAGAAAGTGTCTTTCATCTTGGGGCCAAGCCTTCACATTTAACAGTGCTGAGCATTTATTGAATATGAGTGTCTGCAGGAAATAGTTCTGACCTGAGAAGGCCCAGGTCCTGCAGGGCTCCAGGGAGACCCCAGAGTGTCAGCACTCAGGTGTCTGATGGTTCTTGGAGACTCCTCATACTCCACAGCCTATGGATTATGGAGGATCCTCATCTGATTCTTACATTTATCTTGGATGAATCTAGGTCTGAGTTTATGTGGTTTTCAATGCACTAGATATATTATCTTTGCTAGTTTTCTATCTTTTTATTTAAGATTCTGATTCTAATGCACACTGCTTAAAACCTGAGTATTTTAATGTATATTTTGTGCTTTCCTGCAAGGCAAGACTGATGGCCACCACCTGCAGAGAATCCATGGGTGGTGTTTTAAGTTAGAGATATGTGAAGACACCATTCCCCCTGCTTTTGGAGTCGGTGGTTTTAGGCTCATATAGGAAGCAGCTTCAAGGACTAATGTTGGCTCCTCCATGAGAGGGTCCCAAGGGAGATGGACAAATTCTCTTTTGCTCTGATCTCTTGATCCCAAGATGTATTGGGTGCAAACTGCTATGTGTCCAGGTAGTCAGTGTATTTTGCTTTTTCTCCTGAGTTAGCCATAAGTTAGGAAATATAGGCAAACCAGAAGGTGAGCAGAAAAGGATTCACAAACCTACAGGAGCGTACAGTATAACTCAAAAAGATACCTCTCTAGAAAGAAAATCTGCAGTCCAAAGAGCAGGGAGTTTCTCAGTATTGTTTTGCCTTTTGAGGAATTTTAACTCTACTTGCCTCCAAATGCCAGTATTTTGCATTGCTCTTTAGTCTCCTGTCCAATAGTCTCAGAAACTTACAAACTTCTTAAATGTAAGTTTGATGCTGAAGTCCATTTCTCAAATGGAGTTTTCCTTCTCTGGGATTGCAGTGACTTTTAAAATTTTGTAAATGCTTGCTGTGGTTATCTGAAGTCTGTAGCTGGCTGAATGTGCATAAGTAAAGCTCACTTGGATATACCTTATTCCTATTAGTAACAAATTCCTTGTTTTCCCTCTCATCTGTATTTAGTCCTAATGTCTTGTAGGCCTTCCTTAAATGAATGGTTCCATTTAAAGGCAGAACACAACATAAAATATAGCACTCCATTACAGCCTTACCACTTTGCTATGGATTTATCTAAGTTTAGTTTCTAACTCCACTCGGGAGCCTCACATGCCCTGTTTCTCCTCCCTTGTCTCACTTACCTTTCTGAGAACATAAGGCACAAAATGATAATTCAGTTGCCTGATGTCTACCTCATTCCAGGCTGTACCTCTAGGTGTACCCTTAATGTCCCAAAGAAATTCAGTGGTCAATTGCATTTATTAATCTACACATACCAATCATATTTGTTTCCTGCAAAACACTGGGTATTGAATCCACTGCAGCAGTTACACAAATATATGCACAAGGCAGGTTATGGATCAGGCTGTGCCTCAGTGCCTGCCCTGCCCAGGGCAGAGCAGTGCTGGGAGCACTTTTGCTGAGTTAGCTGTTGGGGAACCTCTGAAGAAGGTCTGTTATCAGATGATGATGCTACTTTGGGGTGATAGATTGCCTGGCCCCTCCCTGCCTCTGCTTCTGACTGCAGGGCACTGTGCTGCTCTCTGCCTGCAGTTTTGAGAGGGAATGTATATATGCTGCCCCATGCAAACAGCATCCTTTACCACCTGTCTGTCCCTTGTGAAAAGCCTTCTTCACGTGAACCCGACTTTGTTTGCTTCCCAGCCCTCTCCTAGGAAACTCCCTTGTAGACCACAGGGGAGCAGCAGTGCACAGCCACCTGATTCCCTTAGTGGCATTCACTTAAATTGTATGTAGCTGAAGGATCTCATTTTCAGGCAGTGCTGAACAGTCAGAGCTCCTGGGACAGTCAACATGAATGCTGGCCTTAAACCTCAGGATAAGTCAAATGCATAATGATGCAGGGCATTCTTTTAATTTTCAGGCTGGAGGTAGTTTTTATTATCTGTAGTAAACTGTGGCATACAATCAGAGCTAAAAGCGTATTTATCTTAATAGAAAATGAAAAATATACTCCTCCGTCTGTTGATTAAATCTCTTGTGTGCTACAAACCTTTCCATGGCAGTGACCCACTGTTATTGTCATTACAGTTCAGGTGCTGTAGGATAATTAAAGTAAAATCTGCAAATCAAGCAGTTCTATAAACAACGGCTTCTGTATCAATTCGTCTGCTTCTGACATTCAGTCAAACAACTGACAGCTGCAACGTGTAGCAAGGCTTAGTCCCTGTTTCAAATAAAAGAAACTTCTGGAATGAGTGGTTATAGTCCAGGGTTCTGAAATTGAGAAGACAGTACTGCCAGGCCCAGTTGTAGATGACAGGAAGGTTAACTGATATAGCGATAAATCGACAAAAAGTATTTAACCATCAGTGTAATTTTGGGCAAGAAAATCCTGTTCATCTTTCTTAGTTCTGTGTATCTACAGCACTTCATGTGCAGAGTTTTCCTCTTCATCAAGAAAGATAATAGGCAGGAATTTGCTGGTGGGTGTGGGTGGAGCTGAGAAGGTGGCTGCTTGGCATTTATGCATTGAACAAAGAAAAAGAGAGAAGTATTTTGAAACCTGCTAATTTTCAGTATGCTCCGGGGGTTGTGGTGGCAGAGCTGATTGCTCTGGAGCTCTGCTGCTGCAGTGAGGCTGAGTCAGCCTGATGACAATGAGGGCATGCAACACCAGGGGACATTTGTCCTGCATCCCAGCAATAACAACAGGACAGGGAACAGTAGTCTTGTATCTTACGGTGCAAAATCTCTGTGGTGTGACCTTCTGCATGTGTGTCCTACATAGGCAGGCTGCTGCTGCTGCTGAGTTTTGACATGGAGCCTGGGATTTTTCTGTGTGTCAAACACTCCACCAGTTTTCATCCACACTGTAACTGAGCCTTACATCCTTGGGGCTGGAGGTAGTGTTGGTGGCTGGAGATGCGCAGGCTTGGTTGTGAACAACTGTGGGGGAATAACAGTAAGTCAGTGGTAACACTGACACTCTCTGGGAGCCCAGGAGACTCCTCTATCCCACAGATAAATCACCTCTCAACTCACCACAGATTAATGGATCCCCAGACTGTGAGATCTATCACCATATGCTGTAGCCTATCCATAATGAATGAAAGGTGTAGATTAAAGTAGTGACTGGTGGTGTTATTTGTAAATAAGAAACATTGTCCTGTTCTGAGAATAGATTAAAACAAGTGTTATTCACCCAACACTGCATTAAAGATTGTCTCATGTAGAAAAATTGCCTGTGCTGATCTCACTCATATTGTACTTGCTGATCTGATGGTGGATAATATTATATATAAATTTAGGCAATATGGATGCTTACAAGAATCTGTGTTCTTTAATACAACAGCACCTCCATACTCAGCAAATCTGTTCCCCTCTCAGTTCATAAACATGCCTGTGAGTGTTACAAATAATTTTTACTAGTTTTTCAGTCTTGCTAGCACTTCAGAAACAATATAACTAAGTGGTGTCAGCTGAATTTTATTCACCTGAGAGCATTGTTAAAATTGCATGCTGCTTTCCATTACAGGGACAAACAGGACAGGATTGCTGCAGTGCTTTAATGGGTCACAAGGCACAGGGCAAGTTCCCTCCAGCTAACCTGTGTGAGGCAGTTGGGTGCATCAAGGACGTGCTGTACCCTTAACTTTTCACACTTTACCTGTCCTGGCTTTGGCCCATGCCAGCTGTGCCTCTCCAAACAATGCATGAGCACAGCCTGTAGCTATGCCTCTAGGGGAGGATGCCTTCTGTTTATGGCTGAGCTGTTTTGTCGATCAGCAAAGGAAAAGCTGCTGGTGCTGCTTGGTTTGGTGCAGTTAGGGAGCCTCAGGTTTTCCCCAGACATGGGGATGAGCTCCCTGACCTCTCCCCAACTCAGAAATGTTCTGGTGACAAGCCACTCTTTGTCCTGGCTGCTGCTGCTCTGAGAGATCAGATTCAAGGTCATGGAAGAGTTTTGTTTGGGAGATCAGATTTATGATCACCTGTGACTTTTGCTCCCTTGCCAAACAATGCCAGTAGCAATTGTTAATCAAACAGGTTCATGCCTCATACAAATCCATTATTAGAAAAATGCAGGGGAAGTTTCTTAGTGCCCACGTAGCTTAGGAAAACATCTATACATTTTCTTACATGAAACTTTCCTCAAGATTCTGTTAGAGCCCCTACCTTAGAGCCTGCACTCAACTTTAAATATCTTAATTTTCCTTTGGAAAAGATCATAAGATCATAGGGTAATCAACCCTGCACATGACAAGAACACCTCTATTTTTCAGTGCAAATATATTTCTGGCCAATTCATAGACAGTAGATTTTGTGTCTGTACTATTTATTATCCTTTAATTTGGATAATTTTCCACCCTCTCAAATACTGCTCTTAATGTGTTTATAAAAGGTTAACATATTCTTCTTCTAGGAAAAGCAGATAAAAGTAATTAAACTTGTATCATAAGACATATTAAGGGTTCTCAAAAATTCTCCATTCTCATATCCATTGTGGTAGTGCTTCTTTGAGTCTGTTCCCATTTGAATTCCTCTTTCTTAAACATAAATGAAGTGATATCTTGACTTTTTAGAGGATTTTCTCTTTTCCTTACATCACTGTGAAATGAAATGCTTCTTTTCTCTCAGCTACTGTCCTGCTCTTTCTTCTTTTTTTCCCTTTTTTAATGCTATTTTGACTTCTGCTTCAGTGTCCCTAATGATATATCCTATTCTGCTCCTTCTCTTTTTAACATGAGGCAAAAGCAAAGCATCTTATTTTGGGAAAATACTGCTGTAAAAAGTAAAGAAGAAAAAGGAAAAATATATATCAAAGTACTGCTTATTTTGTGTCATACCTGCAGTGACAGAATTAGGACAAAACTGAACAATTTCAAGCTTTTTTTCACATTTTCAAAGTAACTTGAAGCATTTTGTTTTGGCATAGAACATCTAATGAGTATCGTCATGGTAACTATTTGAGGAGACTACATTGCTTGTTCTTCAGTTTTACTGGTATCACTTCAATGCGGTGATAATAAAAATAGTGAAAAGCCTACCCTCATTGCAAAACTTGAATCACTTTGAATGATTCATGATGGAATCTGGAAATAGATTCTTTGCTTGCTGATCTGCACTGAGAAGAGCAATGGGCTCGATGTGGGTGCTGTCCTCAGCTGCCTGGGGATCTGGGTGGTCTCTCATTTTTGACTCTCTGAGTGTTTATTAATGAACCATCATGTAACTCTGCAGAAGGTCTCGTGCAATAACAGGACTAAGATTTGGTGTTCTATCACAGAAGAAAGTATCCTGGCGGCGACATGCCCCTCATCTAAATGTCAGAAACACAGGCAGAGGCAGAACAAGAAAGTTCAGACTAATTCCTAATTTCTGACTGAGCTCTGTTAACAGGCAAATTGGCCCAAGTGGGAGGTGGCATGGCAGGAAGTGTGGTCAGAAATAACAAAAGCAGCAGATGGAGTATGGAATGAGGCAGCGGTGTGAGTCCATGTATTTTGACAGGTATGAAATGTTTATATGTTTTGAAAGGTATCGGCCTACTAACTCTGATAAAAGCCTTGGAGAGATTAAGTACAGAGTGGGAAGGTATAAAGGCCATTGGCTTGCATGAGACGAGATATGCTTAACTGTCATACCGAAATGTTTGCAAAAAATGCAAAGATTAATTTAAAGCTCAACTGATTTTTCTGATCAGTGTTTTTGTATGATGGGCAATTATAAGAAGGTGTGAGGGACATTTGGCTACATCCTTCAAAATTCAGGTGCACATGATGTCATAAACTCCCATAAATTTGATAGAAATTGATTACTTGCACAGATTTTCAAGGTTGTGTCTTCATACAAATTAAAGTTTCTTATCAGATTTGCACAAATATGGACAATGTTGTCATCAGGCACTGTATCTTCATCACAGAACTGTTTTGCTGGCTTCTTTTATGTTTCATGATATCAGGGATTTCTTTGATAGTTTGAGAGCTAATACTGAAACAACGTTAATTTGTTTTCCTTTTCTTGAGAAAAAGACTATACTTGCTATAATCTAAAAATATTTAAAAAGTTTAGAGCTCAAATTCATTGCTGTAACTGTCTTGTTTTATCCCTAGCAGGTGTAAGTTTCTTTATTTATTATCTACTTCAGGCTCAGAAGATATCAGCTGGGGATTATTGTATATATGAATGACAATAACAGATTGGGTTTTATGGGTGTGTTTGTCTGACAGGCTAGGTAAAATTAAAAGAAAAAATGGGGCTTCAGTAATTGTTGGTAATAAAGAAGAGTTAGAGTCTAGTTCAGCATGATACTGAAGTAGGTGCTTAATTTCAAGCATGTAAGAAGCTCCATAAAACTTGATTGCATGGATAAGTGTTTGAAAGATCAGTCCCTGAAAGGCTTTTAATGTGCAGAGCATAGTGTGGAAGAGCACAAGCTTCTGATAACCAGTCCTGTCTGGACTGAAAATTGATCAATGAATGTTTTACATTCATGCCCACGTGTTATGAAAAGGTGGCTGAAAGTGGCCTTAGAAAACAAAAATAGTGTCTGAAATGAAGGGGAGAAGGGAATGTTGGTCTTTGCCAGAAGTACTTAATTTGGACCTCATAACTCACTGAAAGAGAAGGAAAGAACAAATACATCTCTGTTGTCAAAACCATTTGATTGTCTCCTTATGGAATTTAAATACCTCCTTGAAACAAGTCTTCAAAATTTAACTGCATGCAGATCCTATGAAGTGAAGAACTGGGACACTGAATTTTAGCTCATTCAGTGATTCCTTATAACTTTATGACATAGATTTAGCTAGGGACCTAAAATAAGAACATACTGCAGATTAGATAGTCTTAACAACTAGTCAAGAGATGAATGTCTGGGGAACCTGTCGGTAGATTTCTGAGAGCAGTTATAAATATTCTAGATACATAGATGGAGTAGAAAAACATTCTGATCCCAGAACTAGTAAGATGTTATCTCTGCCAAAGTTGGGTTGGAAAGCAAAGAATAGGTGAGAAAATGGAAACTGAGGTGAAAAAAAAGAGCTACCAACCTTCCATGAAAACTGTCTGAAAAAATGTTGGGAACAAGTCACAGTATGTCAGAGGTTTCTCCATAATGTGTCTTGTAACAAAGAGGAAATGTTACAGGATGACATCTCTGAGACATCTTTCATGTAAATTACAGTAATAATTTAATCAATATCATAGTACAAAATTCTTCTTTCTCTTTCATAGGATGAGACGTAATTCAGTTAATTTTATCCACTGATGTACAAAAATTATGGGGAAAGCTGTGTTAACCATGTGACATTAAGGCTATGTCTTTATGTTACATCAAGTATATTAGATTAATTAATGAGAGAAGTAGGGAGAATTACTAAAACAAAACACCACAATGACTCTATGGTCACATTACATAGTGTAGATAAGTTACTTTAATCTCTTACATGTGTTACTTTAAAGCATGTGAAGTGGTATTCCTGCTCCTTGTTAGCTGAGTACTCAGCCCTTGTTGCTTTTCAACATCTGATTTTCTTATCCATCTCAAATAACAATTTTCCTGAAGAACAAAGGCAGCAAGGTCTCAGCAGCTAGAATATTTTTATTTCCATTTTTTCTTCTGCTTTTGCTTAAGAAATTCCATAGAGAAACTAAGACATCTCATTTTCTATCTTATCTGAATCAAAATATATTCTTGTATGTGTGTATGATTTGGACAAAATAAGAACTGTGACAACAGAAAGAATTACAGTCATTGTTTCTTTCATTCATATTGTGGGTTTGAATCACTTAGCTGGACTTTTTCCTGTTAACATGCCAAGGACAGGCTGCTCATCTGGGTAGTGATCAAACCCCTTAACAACAACTGGGAAATTTCTTGCTGACCACTAAAAGCTGAAATTTCCCATCTGTTTTGAATAGGGAATGATATATTTGAAAAGAACAGATTGAAATACAAATATCAAGTGTCTTGTTAAAAGATCAATGGCTATGGGGTAAAACACTGTGAAATATAAGTATATAAGCCTTGGGATTTCAAATTGGAAACATTGGATATCAATCAGGCAATGACTACATGGAGTACACCTGGAAGGTGTCATAAATGTCTGCACAGAATATGTTTAAGGTCTTGACCCCTGGGTTTGGCCTGGAGAGCATGGTGTTTTGCCTTTCTGTGTAAGGAATGGGGCTCACCACCTCTCTTACCTATATTCCTGACTCTGAAGTCCTCCTCCCTTGTCCAGCTTCCAAGCTCAGGTATTAGTCAGGCAATGACTCTTGGATCTTTCAGGAACCCTGGTTAGGGATTCTGCAGCTGACTCAGGGGTTCAGTACAAATTCAGGAAGAGATAAGGGTTAAACAGTATAAATGGCATACAAATACAGCCATAATGAGTAACAGTGGCTAGCTGAATGTAGGCTGGAGAGAAATAAAACATGTAATATGTGCTGTATAATTAATTAGTTTTCCAGACAGAGTCTGCAAACAGATTTTATAAAATGGGAGCACTACATAATTAATAGGTACATGTATCACTCTGAAGAGTTGATTCATTGCTAGAAATAGGGGCATTACATCAATCTCTTGTATACCCTAGGATGTGCTTATCAGAATTTTCCAGGTTTAAATGAGGAAAAAAGGATGCTACAGTCTGCACAAATATATTCCTGTGTCACTACCCCTGGAAATGAAGGAGAAGCAAGGACAAGTTCTTAGATTTTTCATACAAAGTACACATGCAGTGTGGGATGTCTGATTAGGCAGGAGTGTATGTGCACATATGCACACATGTAAACACATGGGCAGGGTTTCTATGGATTTGCAGAGCAAAGCACAGAGCTTTTGACTTCCCTATCAAAGCCTGCTGGCTCCATGCCATAGGTGCAGCGTCTTTTTCTTCTGTGGTGCATTGTCACTGCCATTTAGAGTGGGGCTACTTTCATGCCTCTGCCTGTGCACACAAGCATGCAAAGTAATGCTCTTTTTTGATGGGTTATTTGACAGGGTTTGACTGACCTACTGTTCAGCTCCTTATTCATATATTGGAGGATGGAAGCACTTATTGGTTATGTACAGCAGTACAAATATTAAATTATCATTTATCATTTCATGGTAATATAATTGCAAGAGGATTAAAAAGTAACAGGATACTTTTTTGTACTAAGAAGCACATCCCCCACCCCCCAAATACTCAGTTTTGGCCTCACTTGCATGATGCATTTCTTAATCCCAGTTACCACTGCATTTATTAATTAACTTTATGTTGGCACCTATAAGCCCTAGAAACATCTGCCCTGCCATAATTAGGTTACAACCTAAGATGAAGCAAAAGCAGTCTGATTTTTGGTTTAGACTATTGAAGAGCACGTTGAGTATTCAATGCACAACATATAACACAAAGTATATCAGGATTAAGATATATAATTTTCCTTGGAATAGTTTTAAGAAGAATAAAAAACATAGTAAAGTTAATTTCTTATGGGTGAGGGTATAAACTTTTACTGCTAAGTTCATATTCATTCATGACTTCTGAATTTGACTACTGACATCCATCTTTCTGGGGCATGATTCTGTTGTCCTTGAACTCAGTGTCTCCTGACACTGTCCACTTTAATGGGAGAAAATTGAGTCTAAGCACTGCTTTTTCCTACTAGCATGAATTCTGAGCTATAAAAAAATGTTTCTTCAACTCTACTTAACGACAGTAATAACCCTTTTTACTTTGAACATGTGTGCTAATTGTACTGCTTCTATTACTGATTTTAAATTCTGATTGCTGGACATTGGATAAATATTAATGAACTTACTGTAAGAAATCTTTACAGTTAAAAACCAATTACAAATAATCTGCTGAGCAATTTTGGATAGTGACTGAGAATGATTTTTCCATGAACATGCCCCTATCCTGCAATGTTATTGGGTGACTGATTCATTGCACTCTGAGGTCAATATATGGGATCAGGTCAAGTGGTATGACAGGTTAAAGTAAGATCTTAGAAAAAATAATATTTTTGAATATTTTTTAATACATAATGTAGATGTAGAAAATGTTATTAATTTAAATCAAATTTAATCATAGACTGTTTTCAGTCTCAGTGTTTTCCCTCAATTCTCCCAGCCAGCGGCTTATCGCAGTTTTGTACAATGGCTTTTTAGGTCTTACAAAGTAAGGAGAGATTTGTTTTGGAGGTGGTAGTAGTCTTCCTCTTTTCTAAAGGAACAAAAAAAAATCACCACATATTCCTAGGGGGAGACAGCTTGCAGAACAGAGATAGCGTGTGTTTAAAGGTAAGAGCAGATTTGGAGAATTATTAAAGCTAGCATGACAAATCAAACTCATGAAAACATGTTATTTAATGATCAATCATGGTCTTACAGCAGAAACAATGAAGGCCACTGTGAAGAACTGTTAGAAGCTAAGAGATGAAATAGTATATTAGGCTTTCTAAAGTTGGGATTTATGCCAATTCAGGATTGGTTCACGCACTGCACTTTTTTGTATTCTGTGCAGCCTAGTTTTGATTTTCTAGCAATAGGAATGATGTAACTTCTTACTAGCAAGCAATTTCTAACAAGCAACTTAGAATCATTAAAGGCTCATCAAGTCTCTGGTAATAACTGGATTCATCTCTACATGAGATATAGAAAATATATGAGAAGTACTACTGAGCTTGCTCAAAATACCTAAATCTTGTCTTGAATAGATGTAAGTTGTGTCGATATGATTGTTGCATGTAAGCCCTGCTGTCATGTTAGGCACTGAATAATTCTTAGACTTCCACAAGCTTGATAGTTTTTTGAAATGCAATGTTAATTTTTAGGCTTGTAGCAGAGTCTTGGATTGATTTTAACTGGTTTATATTCTGCTTTATCTGTAGCAAGTGGATAGCTACTATCTTGGAACAGATTCTGATATTGGGACTGAGGTTGTTGAAGGGCATGTTTACTTACATGCCTCTTGCATCCACCACAGAGCAAGGAGTGACTGATGTCATCAGAATAACCACCAGATGTTACAAGCTTCCCAGGATCCTTGTCCTTGATTTCTTTATAATGTCTTATAATCAGAGAGGAGTCATTGTTATGAAATAACAATATCCAACTAAAAACTTGTTTTCTTATTCAAGGCATCTATACCCACACTTTTATCTTCCTCACACATTGCTGTTGACCTTGGCAAGATGATAATGTCAGGAATTTCAGGTTCCCTGAACATGTGAAAGGGTGCTGTGCAGTAGATAACTCTAGTGATATGGGGAGCCATGGGTCCTTTTCTCATGTGCATGAGTACAGTAAGGTGACCTTTACGTCAAAGCAGACACTGCACTCCTGTTGCATGGTTGGATAGATCAAAATAAATCCAAATCATTCCCAAATTAGGTGAAATAGTTCAACAGGAAAAGATGTCCAAGAACCATAAAAATATACATAGCTTCTCTTTGGCATCAATTAAACTGAATGTTTTGGCTTTTTCTTTGATATATGGCAAAATAAAATGCAACTAAACTTAATCGCAAAGCATAAGCAAACTTGTGTGTTTTAGAAATTAATTAAAGAAACAATTGCTGTCCATACATGTTATGAACTATTTCAGCCTGAGTATCTTATAACTTGAATAAAACACAATGAATTTTTATAAAAAATTGAAACATTTCAAATATTGGCAAGTGCAGAAACTTACCTTATTCATCAGTTCTAATTGTAATTAAAATAATGCATAAAAAAATTTTGCAGGTGACAAAGAATTTGGCAAAGCAAAAGCCACAGTACTTTGTAGAAAGCTCCTGATGAATTGGTCAGTAAACAGACATAGATAAGATGCAGTTTGCTGGCTTTCAGAGAACTTAATGAGCAATAACGACATGTCTTCCACAGTATTAGTATTAAATCTCTGCCTTAAATGGGCCAATAATTTACACTAAGCTTTGTGGTCAAGAACAAATTGTTTTCACTTTTCTCCATCCTCCTGTGTTCTTACTTCAGTAAATTAGATCTCATGAGGACCACTAAGAGACAGTCACCTGAAATGCAATCTTGTGAAGTTATTTGTTGCTCTTCTCCTGGAGGGAACACAATTGTAGGGAAGCCTTCAGGTGCAGCTGAAGCAAGCCAGGCTGAAATGGAAACGTCATATGTTTCATTTCTGATGAAAAAATCCTCAGAACATTGTTTTCAAACAATGCCTGTCAATAGAGCTTGAAGGGACTAATTCCAGCACAGTCAAATCCTTAAGTCAGATGCATAAATAAAGCATGTAGATTAATCTCTGAAGGTACCCAAGTTATAAGGTATTTTAAGCCCTTAAAACTTGATTCTGTCTTGTTTTTATTAGATGTAAGTTAGTATCATGTAAAAAATGATGATTAAAATTAAGAACTCTGACTTTCATTTCCCTTTGAAATATAATCCAGTTGTTAAATTACTCACTTCGTTGATTTTTAAAAATCAAAATAAATGTGTATACTAGTGGAGAGGGACAAGGCTTCCTCACAGAGAGACTGATGAAGTATGGGCTGGATGAGCAGACAGGAGGCAGGTTGGAAGCTGCTGGGCCCAGAGGGTGGTGACCAGTGGTTCAACATCCAGCTGAAGGCTGGTGATTAGCAGCTCCTGGTCAACATCTTCACTGATGATCTGGGGCAGAACATACCCTCACCAAGTTTACTGATGGCACAGGGAGGAGTGACTTACACACCAGAGGGTTGTGCTCTGGTCCAAAACAATCTTATCAGGCTGGAAAATTGGGCTAATGGGAACCTCCTAAAGTTCAACCCTGCCCTGGGTATGACACAACCCCTGGCATCAGTAGGTCAGCTGACCAGTAGGAAAGCAACTTGATCCCAAGGGGCCCCTTCCATCCTCATCCCTTCCATCTCTGAGTTTATGTTTCAGTAATGGCACTTCTTTAAACTCGTGATTTGGGAAAAAAAAAATAGATGAACCTGAGAAAATTCATGATACATGTTTTTATTCCTCCTTTTAAAAAGCATGAATCCACGTCCAGTTTTGCAAAGTTTTCTTAAACATTTATAATATCCTGAATCACAAAATATAATAAAAGACAGTAATATTGTTCATTCCTTCTTGAATTATTTATTGGTGGGAGAAAAAATTGTCCTTTGCTAGTTACTTGTGTACATATGACTTACCCTCAATAAATACAGACTTCAAATTAATTCCAAAAGGAGCAAAACCCTATAACTGTTGCATTCGTCTAATGTGACAACCTATGGGAGTAATACACATATGCAAAATTGGAGAACTAGATAGAAAAAAGTTATATCAGTGTCATTTATATTTGTTGCTGGTTTTGGTCCTGAATACATGTGGAGCATTGGTTCCCAATATTATGTTTCTACAAGCAGGGAAAAACTGCTACATATATAAAAGTGTGTACATTTAAACAGACAAAAGCAATTAAGACAATGCAGAAGTTAATGCTTTTCACTACTTGGATTGGATCCCAAAACATGAATTTATTCTCCTTTTTTTTCCCTACTGTTTTATCACCAATGTAGTGGATACACACATTTGGTAGATTAAATTAGACCAAAATTTCACAGTAGGAAAAAGATTCAGGCAAAAAGAGATAGAAGGAAAAAGAAGGTGCATAGAGATGAACAGTGCATGGTGGCTGCAGACAAACTCCAAAGCTGTGGGGGCAGTGAGTTTCATGTAATTAGTACAGGCAGAAAAGGGAGCACAACAGTCATGACGGCAGAATGAGACTCCAGTGTGGTTTTCAAGGTATTCTGGGCAACAAGAGATGATACTTTTTTTTCAGTGTTCAGGTTCCAAGGTTTTGAGACTTTGAGCACAGTGACCAGTGTTTTGAGTTATGCTGTCAGATCAGGGAGGTCATACCCAGACCTCAGAGCAGATGATCTGTGCCTGTAGGAATTTGTACTAGTCTAATTTGGAGAAATGCACTCTAAAGGAGCTGTAATTTTAAAGTGAGCTAAAGTTTAAACCTTCTACATTTCAATTTGGAGTGAATGTAAAAGAAAAGGGGAATTCAGAAAACCCTGCACTGGAAAAAATAATGACACCTTCTGGGAACTTGGAGGTTATGAATATCTACACTGGTCGCCACTGCCGTTTGTGAATCTACTTTAGCTGTGGACTTGACTGAAACCTGACTCAGAAAGTTACTTTAGTTGTACAAGTGAAAGAATTCTGGTTTAACTCATTAGAGTTAATTCCACTTTTGTACAGCTGGGCTTTTGGATGATCAAACTGAAAAATATGACTTGAAGAAAGGTGTGTGTAACAGTCTCCTTGAATTCTGATAACTGTATAGGCTTGAACCTCTCCGTTTCCTCTTTGTGTCTTTCCTTTCACACTAAAATGTGGGGGTGATGAAATGAAACCCAGTGAAATATTTCTGTACGCAGGTCCTTGGACAAATTAATTATGCCAAGTCCTCCTATCTGTATTGCCAAAAAGCACATCTGTTCCTTACCTGCACATCTGCAATAAACAAACAAGATTTGTGCAATTGCATTTTTTGAGGAGATCCCAGAGAAAGTGGTTCCTTTGAAGACTGCAGTAAGTTGTTTTAATCTCTGGAGTATGAAGCCTGTAGATAACTGAACTGCAGCCATTGTTTTCAGCCATTGTGTCAAATGCAAATTACAAGAAAGAAAACATTTTCCCTTGCTTTCTTTGTTTCCCCCCTACCAAATAAAAGCGTATTTTCTTTTCTGAGAAGATTACTGAAATGCATAAGTGAATATAATTTACAAACAAAAGAATATTAAAAATAGTAAAAACACAGTTAAGAAAAAGAAAATCTCCATAAATACAGTCCTCATATCTTGATTTCTAAACCTCCTCTTCATAAGACATAGAATACTCCCTGGCAATTTACTGTGT
Source organism: Polioptila caerulea (assembly GCA_013397295.1). Lineage (NCBI taxonomy): Eukaryota > Metazoa > Chordata > Aves > Passeriformes > Certhiidae > Polioptila > Polioptila caerulea. The sequence goes on along the minus strand of VYXF01011490.1, from coordinate 99,277 downwards.
AATGACTACAGTGACATTTACTGAATGTTTAGACTAAATAATTTAGAAAATTATAATGTAGTCTTCCTTTGAGGCTGGATTATTCAGTGTATCTGCCAAGCTCTTTATTAGTTCACTATTGTTCCATACAATGCGTTGCAGAGTACCTGGTTTTGGTGAGGATATTTATTTGTTTTGTTACTGTTGTCAGCTCATATGTACTAGTGGCATCAATAAATAATCTTGTATTGGATTCTAAATCTACCTCATAGGACTTTTTTCATTTTGGTTGAGTTGACATGGTGTCTGTCTTTAAATGCACAATCACCTTTCTATCTTTTGGGCTTTTTTTTAATTTTGCTGAAGACCAGTGCCTTATCACTGGGATTAATTACCTCTTGCCCTGGTTAAGAAGCTTCCATTTTGTTACAGTTCACTTTCCCTTTTCATCTTATAAATATTATATTACATTCTTTTGCCTGAATATCTCTTAGAGAGAACATGTCTGTATTTAGGCTCCATCTTGTTTTTCTCAGTTGTTTTAATTTAAAAAAAATTATATTTTACACATGAGCAATTAAGCATGTAAGACAAATAAGTTTTTGTCTCTTATTACATTTTGTATTAATTCACAGGTTCTACTTGTCCCAGTTACAGAGTTCATGAATTTGGAAAGCTTACTTCTTTTGGGAAGAATTTTTGCTTCATAAGTTGTCATCAATGTCCCTGGTATAGAATATATTTGACTGTATAATTTCTACCATTTTACTCATTATTTTGCTAAAGTTGCATTGAAAGTGAAATGATTCTGTAGCAAACACTCTTCCCTTGTGTATGATACATCTGAATGCATGGTGAGGATAAGGAGAAAACAACTGTTCTGTGTCAGGATGATTTAATGATGGATATTAAGATGACATTGCACAAAATGGCAGAACAAGAATTCACTGCTAAGAATTAGTATAAAGCAAAGTACTACACCTAACATAGAAAAGAAGGATTTGAGTGAATACAAACTGTTTTTGACTAAACAGCACAATGCTAAACCATTCACAAGAGGTGTCATTCTGGGAAATGCTAATGCAAGTTTTGTATTGAGGGCATGGCAGCTAATCATTCTGCTAAGCTGGCAGGCAGTAGTAAGGTTTCAGCTGGAGTTTGATCACCATACTACATATTTCATGTTAAAGCAGATGCTGAAAAATTGCAGAGAGCAGGTTAAGGGAGTAATAAAAATAATCAGAACTTTAAAGTATAAAATTTAGGATGAAAGGCTGAATATTTGAGTTGTTTTCTTCTAGAGGAGAAATAGTGGAGATTAAAAGCAGTTGGAAAAGGAAACTAGAGAGTGACCTCCACATGTCCATTGTATGAACAATCTAACTTCCTTTTTTTTTCTCTAAGGGAGAATTGAGATTGGGGGTAATTTCTAGTTATGAGGATTCCTCAGGAACAAAATACCAAAATATGGGATGGGATTCCCTTTAATGAAAATTTTTGAGAACATATCAGATTGACATCTCGTAAGAAGGGTCTAAATATATTTTTTCTCATCTTGGAGTGAAGGATTAGAACTGATGATCTAAGATTTTATGCCTAAGGAATCTAAGCTGCTATTGATAATGTTTTACCTCTGTATTTCTATAAGTAACTAAAAATGCAAGAAGACAAAGTGATAAGGCAGATCATCTTGCTATATTGGAGTAAACAGATTAGGTATTGAAGATTAAATCAGTTATCTTTGGCTTCCAGATATCATGCAGAAAGAAAAAGCTACACAACAGGATTTGGTCTGCCCTAGGGCCTTTACAGTGGACTGTTGTCTGATCTGCCTCTTTCCCTTGGTTCTGAAGAGACCCCCCAGCTGATAAGGTTATATTTAAGTGTTTAACTTTTATAAGCCCAAATGAGGTGAGAGGTGTCTGAGCCCAGCACTTCAGATTCTGAGGTTCCTATTGTGTAGCTTTTTTCCCCACACAAGTATGTGGTTTACTAAAGTGGTTTAGGGCAAATTTACAGAAAGATACAGATAGTTTTCTCGCCGGTGAGGCATTAGCAAGAATCTTTCTGGATGCTTGATAATTATGTGTTCTTGCATGGCTATGCTGGCATTGCTTTCCTCCACCCCTCAGGAGGACATGCTGAGTTGGGTTCACACTACACAAATGAACCCACATGGCACCATGGGCTCAGGTGTTGGAACTGGAAGACAGTTACCAAGAAGGGTAAGAAGCAGAATCTGTAGAACTATAGGTCAGTCAACTTCACCTCACTCCCTGGGACCTGGGTGGATCATATCCTTCTGGAAGCCTTTTCCCTATGCAAGGGCCAAGATGATGATCTGGAGCAGTCAGTGTGGGTTTATGTAGCAAAAGCCATGCTTCCCCAATGCAATAGCCTTCTATGGTAAGAAGAATTGCTTGGTAGATGAAAGAAGAGTGGTGGATATTTTTAATCCTGTCTTTAACAGTACTGCAGCACTGTCTCATAAGGGACGGAGTACAGGCTAGATAAATGTATGGTGATATGGCTTGCAACTGGCCTGACTGCTTGAACAGCTGCACTCCAAGTGCTCTGGTCAGTGGCCTGAAGTACAGATGGAGGCCAGTTACTAGTTCTGGAGGCTGATATCAGGGCCAACAGAGTTTAAAACCTTCATTACTGACCTGAATGATAGGACAGAGTGTACTCCTGGGGAGTTTGCAGAGTTGGGGATTGATACCTTGGGGAGTTTGGAGTTGATACCCCAAATGGCTTTGCCAGCATTCAGAAAAATTATGACAGCCTGGACAAATCAACAAAAGAGAATTTAATGAGGTCCTGTACCTAAGGACAAATACAATATTCCAGATTGGTATACTCTACTGGGCTGATCAGCTGGGAATAAACTTTGCAGAAAAAAAACCTATACGTCCTGGTGGCCAAAAAAGTTGAACTTGTGCCAGCAGTGCACCTTTGAGGCAGGGAAAGACAGCAGCCTCTCCAGGGCTACAACAAGACACTCCAACCACTCTCAATCACTCTCTCAAGCACTCCCAATCATCTACCCACAATCCTGATTTACTGGAGAAAATTAGCTGACTGAAAATTAGCAAATGTAATGCCCACTTACAAGAAGGCCCACAAGGATGATGCAGGGAACTACAGGCCTACCAGTCTGATCTCAGTTCCAGGCAAAGTTAAGGAAGAGATAATCCTGAGTGCCATTATATGGCAAATAGCTAGGGCATCAAGCCCAGACAGCATGGATTTACAAAAGCTTGATCAACCTGGTCTTCTTCTGTAACAAAGTGACCCAATTAGTAAATGAGGGAAAGACTATGGATATAGCCTATCTAGACTCCAGTAAAGTTTTTAGCACTGTCTTCCACACAATACTCCTAGAAAAACTGCCTGCTCACAGCTTGGATGGGTGAAGGAGATCATACACCTGACCTCAAGAATGGTTCCAAGCATCATTGCCTTATTGTTCTTCTGTACAACCTTTACACCATTCATCCTACATTCATTACACTTGTGTGCCCTCTCGACCCTTCTGTGATTGGTCCACACCCCTCAGCATCCCAGGTCTCTTTACCTTCAACACTACTCACCTGTCCTACTCAGCTGTAGCCTCTTAGGGATGAGGCTCACCCCTGCCCCATTCCCAATCACCACAAACTGTGCCTACAGATGGGTAGACTCTTTGATGGGTAAAAAACTGGCTGGATGGCCAGGCCCAGAGAGTTGTGGCAAATGGAGTTGAATCCATTTATGAGGAGTTTTATGAGGAGTAAATCCAGTTTTATGAGGAGTGGCTGAGGCAACTAGGTTTGTTTAGTCTTGAGAAGAGGAGGCTCAGAGAAGAGCTCATCACTCTCTCCAGCTGCCTGACAGGAGGTTGTTGTAAGGTAGAGGCTGGTCTCTCCTGCCATGCCTGCAGTAGCAGGACTTGAGGAAATGGCCTTACGATGAGATAAGAGATTCAAGTTAAATATTAGAATTTTTTTTTTCATTGTTAAACTAATGCACTACCTGAGCTCTTTATCTCAATAAATAAAGCTATACAGCAGCAATGTAAATTTTCCAAGGATTAAAAATTGTTCTTAAATTAGGAGTGATAACAGTTCTAGCATATTGTGTAAATAGAAATTCTAATAGTTAAGATAATGTGGGGACTATTTTCTAACAGAAAGTATCCCAAGGTTAATGCTGCTCTAACACTCATTATTTGAATTAATGAACTAATGCCCTGAGATAGAGCTGGGGTATATGTGCATTCTTGCTTCTGCTGCTGTGAAAGTGAATACAGTGAATATTAAAGTGCAGTTTGGGAGATAATAATTCCTAATAGCTATTATTTCTGCCTTATGGAGTAATCAATAAATGTAGATACATTTATATTCTTATTTTTTCTGGGCCTACCTCCCCCCTACACAATTTTCACCTACAGCATTCTTTTATATAAAGTAATTTCTATTAAAAACATCCGGTGCAATTGCTTCATATGTGATGCATACACCTGGAGGCACATATATTTTCTATAATGGGGAGACTGTAAAAATGTAAAATTTTTCTCTTTCATAGAATTTACTTAGTCTTGTTTTAAGGTTTGTATGCAGATACAGGAGTGTGGCAAGCCAACTACATTGTAGGCACGCTTTTTTACATATTCTGTGTGAATGTCCTCAAAACAATATATTTTTTCAAAGTGGAAAAAAAGAATTCCAGGGACTCACCTGGTGCTCAAAGGCCTTTTACTCCTGCAGTCAGCTCTTGCTGCCACGTGTGCTGCTGGACATTTGGAGTGACCCAGCAGGACTTGCTGTGTTGGTGACTGACAGAGACAACGTCTTCACTCCATTGACACCATTCCATATAGGCTGTAAAACAGAATTTCAGTTCAATGATAAACAGGAGTTCACTTCTTGGTGGGCCTATTCTGACATACTCCTAAATAGTTCAGGAATTCTTCTGGAGTTATATTTTGAAGGGAAAGCAGCACTATAAACTGATATATAAATATCACAGTTCAAATGTGTAAGTTCTTTTGAGTATCCTAGTAACATACCAATTAGATAAAGACAACTATTTTTTGTGCTCTGCTACTGTATATTTAATAGTTCAGTAATGCTTGACTAACTTTTGCCTGTAGTTTTTTTGTCAGATGTAGCTTCTCTTGATTAATTTATGTAGAAAATATATGTATAACTCAGTAACAAACATCTTCATGATCTTAAGAGCTCCAGAATGGTAGGCTGTCCTCAGTGCCCCAAAATGAGAAAGAATTTTTGGTGGTGAGGAGCTGAGATGAAGAGCAATACGAACTTCATGACCAAGTCAGTATATATTTTGCCAAAAGCTTCTCTCTAGCAGTCTCTTGAGGCTGTGGTTGTGAAACAGATGTTAAAGCTGCTGTTCAAAACGGTTTCAACATTGCATTTTCTTTTGCTGGAGGCTGGAGCTACAGGTCCTGTGCAGTGACTTTTGAGCTCTTATTTGAAAATCTGTTCATTATGTACAAAGATTGGGGCTTTTGAAATAATATTGAGGCAGTAGCATTTTGCTACATCTAAGAATTGGACTCCTCTGGTTTATCAGTATCAGATTCTTTTAGTTTTCAGTATACATTCATTTTTTGAACGTGATTGTGAAGTTCTCCAGGTTTGAGTTCTTTGGTTTCAGGTATACTACAGTTTATTGAAGACTTGTTGATTTTATATTAATATAGAAAATGATGAATGTGTTCCTCAATTATTAAAAATCTTCAGTTTTCCTACTGTGATTTAGGCTTTCACCAACACTGGTAGCTTTGCTGGTTTAGCATGCTAGGACATGCATAAAATATACTCATTTTTCAAACTGACTACACTTTTGAATTTAACACAAGTGATAATAATTTAAATTGATTATCTGGCTTCTAAATATATAGCCAGTGAACTGTACTGGTTAACAAGTAGATAGCTCAGATGAATGTGCCACAAAGGTTTTCTTATAAGTCCTTAAAAATATAATATCATGCTTATTTAAAAAAATCCCCTTAGAAATAGTTCTATATTGACCATCACATAAGTAATAATTTACTTATTAGAAGTAAAAACTGGGTGACATAGTGAAAATTGCAAGATTTTAAAAGCCTATGGATCAGTAAGAAGCAAAGATGAACTAAATTTTAAGTTACTGCAGGTGCTTTGTGGTAACATGAAATGTGCTGTCCAACAATTTGTAAACATTGGACTAACTGGGATATTTTTTTTGGTTTTGGTCATTAGCCTAATGTGTTTGTTTCAGTGAATGGTTGCAATAAAAAGCTCAATTGATATTTTTTATTTCAACTGAAGAATTGTGACTGCAGGGCAATCATAATATGCTGTCATATTCTGCAAGCTCATCAACATCTGCTTAGGTTTCTCTTCCATACGTATTAAGAAACTAGTTCTTTACATCTCGGTTACATTTTTCTTTATATGCCATGCCTCCTTTTTGGCTGGACTTGTGTGCCTGAAGAATTGTTTTCTTCCTTCAAGAGCATCTCTTCCTTGCTCGTCCCTGGGATCATGTGCAGACCCTTTATGGGCTAGAGTCCCTAAGAGAACAGACTCCTGAGGCTATTCCTCAGCTCAGCTCCTTTCTTTCCTTTCCTTGCCTGCATCATGCTGCCCAAACCTGTCCTCACAAACCTGCCCTCACATCCTCTTCCATCCAGCTTCTTCCATCCCAAAAGTTGGCCACTTCTGGCACCTCTGTCTCACAAGATAGTGGAACTCGGGATCCTGCATGTAGGAAGCAAAGCAGTAAGTGGGACTTTTAGATGGACCACCAAAAAGTGTTTGTGCCCCTTCATACAATGGACCTGTGGCAGCCAAGTGTTAGTGGGTGTTGGGTGTTGCAGTCAGAGGGTTCTTTCCTTTTGGTTTCATGGACAAGATGCCAGGCTTCAGGAAGCAAGTGCTGAGCTATGACAATAATTAATTTGGATTATTGTATGCTTTTGAAGGATACAGGGAAAGGATCTGGTAAACTGGTAGACTGCACACTGAATGAATCATTCAGGCAGTACTGCAGATGTAGCCCATAAGCCGTGAGTAGACTACCTCACCCTTAATCTTAAAACATTGTAGCAGAAAAAATTAAATGGACCAAAAGTCACAAAAATCCCAGAGTTCTAATATTATGAAATGCCCTTCAGAATTTCTTCTGTGTGGGAAATAGCTACACATTCCTTGAACAGATTCAGGATGAAGTTTATATAATTTATTATACATTCTCTGGTGGACTTCGTTTCTCTGTGATGGAGACCCTGGCTCTTGATAATCTCTTGCAATGGAATCAGCAGCCTGAGAATTGACAGGAAAGCCTGTGCTGACAGGATTTTGTTCTCTTGATCTAAAATGAAATTCTTGATGACAGCTAACAGCAAAGGCTCATCTGGTTTTCTTTGTGTGTTTTAGTGCATGGAGAAGCAAATCAGATAATTTCTTTCCCCCCCTCTCCAACAGGCGACATTTAGAAACATCATAGCAGACTTCACAACAGTGAGTGCAAAAACCTACACTACTCTTTGTTTCAGAGGGGAGAAGGCAATATTTTCTTTCCTCTTTTAGCAGCAGTAGTGGTGCAGTGTGTCTCCCAAGACCTTTGCTGTACCTGATTTAGGGGAACTTCTCCTGTTACATAAATAATCCCTTCTATAGATGAAGCAGATATTTCCACCTCAAAATATATGATGTTTTAACAGGAAGATGATGACAGGAGAGAGACTCTTCCTTCTCAGAATTTGGTTCTCTTTCACTACCACAGGAAAATTCTGCTTCCTTTTTTTTTTTTCTTTTTTCTAAAAAAAGGGGTTCCTATTTAGTGGCATTTTCACAGAGACTGGACTCTAATGTGTTGGCCTGTAACACCTTCAATCTGCTTCCATCTGTTGACTGTTCCTTGTCTTATAATTAGATTATAATTTAGTATGGACAGGATAATAATTTTCATGGTTTGTATAGTGTCTTCTGTGATGGAGTTCTGGTCCATAATCAGATCTACTAGATCCCACTATAGCAATAAGCATAAGATGCTTTTACTCCCACTGGCTGCAGTTCTGTTTAACAAAGTAGCATGGTGAAATATTCTGATAACTCCCAGAGCAGTTGAAGAGTGGTGGTGACAGCTTTGGCACCCTTAATTGCTATTTATGAAAGCTTGTGTCTTTCTGATGCCTGCAGCCAGGGCAACATCAAATGTGGCTTAACATGGCAGCTAATTAAATGCCATACTTCAGCATGGACTCATTACCTCTTAACTCAGGTCTTGAACAATACTTGTTAAATGTGGACAAATACAAAGAACCACAATGTCATTTTCATACTGTTACCGTTCTTGCATTGAGTATTTTCTGGGAGCAATTTTAGTATCTCTGAAAGGCCGCCAGATGTCAGTGTGACCTTCTGCAATTTACTCTGGTATAATTAACTCACTTTTTATCAAACAGAATGAGGAGTTTTTCATCTATTTTTTAAAGAAAAGTTCTATTTTCTGTGACTGAAAAAAATAAAGTCAATTATTAAATACCTTCTCAAAGTTGCAGTGGGTGTCTTTCAGTTATTACAAAGAAAGGGCAAAAATAAATGCTGGAGAAATTCTGTGCATTTTACGGTGGACTTCTGCAGAAAACTCAGACTGACTGGTAGAATGGTAAGAAGCATAAACATTTTGCTGTCACAAAAAGAAAGCTGAATGCAATTTTCTGAACAGAGAGTGGTTCATGTTCCTTCATCTACCCTACTTAGTAATGATACATCACAGTAGTGCTGGGGAAGGGGAAGGCTCTTTTTAGCCCCTACTAAAACCACTGCTGGGCAGAACCAAATCAAAATACTGGCAGGACTCACAAAAGACTTAATTTTTTTAAATTATAATGTTTTTCCTTAATAGTTCTCCTATTACTGTATTCTAAGCCAGATGTCTGTGCTTCTATGACTACACCTAGGTTATCTGGCCTTGAAGACCTTCCTAGGGGTGTGTTGGAGTGTTTATCTGAACATATCTGTTGGAAGATATGAGAGCTGGGCATGCATCCCTTTCACCCTTGTGCATGCTACTTCTCATGTCAAGGAAACCTTACTTCTCAGAACTGGTAGCAATGGCAGTGCAATCCCGAGGTTCTCTGGTTTTTGAGGAGCAGGAACACAGGGGATGCCTTGCCTTAGGAGTCCAGCCAGGAACCCAGTCTTTTAGGAAACAAAAAGTTTGGTAAAATAGATATAGCTTCTTTCCATATGAAACCAAAACCATAAATTTTCTCGTTCATTTGTTTTCAGTTCAGAGGCCTTGGTTGCATTTTGAAGTCAAAGAAGAGAACACAGGTGCCTCAAAAACTCTCATAAAATTATGAGAGTTCACAAATCTGCTGAAGTTCTAATATCTAAGTAGATGCAACATGCTCATATTTCCTTGCTCTTCTGTTGTTTCAGTTAGGATGTTAGAAGTAGCCTACTTTCCAATGCTAACTTGTCCATTGCATGTTTCCATCCCAAATTCCTTAACCAGGTGTCCTAAGCATCTTGCATAGTTCTTAAATCCTTTAAGTGTACTGGAAAAAGGTGTTTTTATAGCAAGAAGCTTTAATTTTAACCAATTCATTGACTTTTGCAATCTAGAACAATGAATTAATTTATTGAAACCAATACAGTTGATAATTTATTGGTTTATGAAATAGGTGTATACAGTTATTTTATAATGGATAACTGCAGTAGTCACATTCAAGAATTAGTGAGGACGGGCCACTTCAAAGTTAAGGAGAAAGTTTTGCAAAGTGCTAAAGTGAGAAAGATAACTTTATCAGTAACAGCTACCTCTATGATAATCTAAAAGCTCAGTAACCCAGATTTCTCTCGTTTTTTTTCAAAGATTTGAAATTATTTTTGTCTCAGCTGACTATAATGTCCTTCCTGTGCTTTCCCTGCCTTCCCTGTACATATTCTGAGTGCACATAGTTTGCTGTACTTCAGTTACCTTATAATGGATTTCAAGATGCTCAAAAGCATTAGCTAATGTTTGCACAGCTTAGAAAGCATAGCGTGCATGGTACAGGTTAAAGTTTTGTACCAGGTGAAAAGCCAATGACTGCAACTATTTGTCAGAGTTCCTAAGGTGAAATATACTTCGAAATGTCAAAGTTTTTCATAAAAGAAAAAAATAAAAATTCCCATCCCAATATTTTAAAATTTATACTAAACCTTTAATTTCAATAAAGTAGAAATGTTTCTCTTCACCTTTGAATTTTAAAATATTTTTGTATGTTACAACATAGGGTAAAAAAATAAGAATGAAGCTATTTCAAAATGAATTATCAAAATTTTTAAATTGTATTCTCTTTGTTGAGCATTATCTAGTTTTCTGAAATAGCATAATCCAGGGCAGTTGAATTCCATCTAAAGCTTCACCAATCCATTTTGCTCTCTAAAGTTACTGTAAGAAAATCTTTCAATATAAACCTTGCTTTAATCCGTTCCAAAACTGCCTTAGCTTGAAAGTTGCCAGATTTATTCTGAAGAGAAAGATTAAAGGTTTTCAAACTGGTTTTAAGTAAAAAATTGTTCTCAGATTTTAGTTTCCAGTTTTGGCATCTGTTACTCCTTTATCTCCTTTTCGCTCAAAATGAACTTTTTGTCTTCCTAGATTGAAAGGACCCTTCACATTTCTATTTAAAATGTTCTTACTATTCCATAAATTAGGGGAATGTGAGATACTGAAGTCAGTAATGACCTTCGTTTTGGATAATTCTGGATTGCTTCTGTGAAGGCAGTTACTTACCTTTCAGCTTGAAAAGAATTAGAGAGGGAAACCTGAAAACTCATTATTAGTGACATAATCCAGATGAGAATGTGTTTGGGAATCAACACTTCTGTCCAAAATTACCTGTTAACATATCTGGAGTGACTTAAATGCTAATTGGGTGCAGGAGGTGATCGTGATAGATGTTCCAAGAGCTGGTGTCCTGTGACATCAGGAACATATTCCTCCTTGAGGATTCCCAAAGCTGTTTCAAAACTCTTAAATTCTGTGTGTAGATGAATGACACTGGAAGTAAAGCAGCTGTAAGCACTTTCAGGTTGTTCTCAGCTGTTTATTTATAATTCTGGATTCTGTTTACCTTGAGCAGTGAAAAAACCCAGTCACCATCACAAAGTGGCTGCATGAAAGATCAAAAAGAAGCAAACGGGTGGGGGTGACTGTGGAGAGCAGGACAGGAGTGGAAGGAGACAATTTTTAATTCAGTGTGTACTGCAGGCAGGCAAGGGTAGTGGCAGAAGTGTGCATCTGGATTGGAAGTCATCAGTAGCCCACAGAGCAGGAACTCAGTGGGATCTTTTGTTGATTCTGAAATCCTGATGGTGTCCAAGGCAGCTGTTCCCCCTTTCCCTCTGTCCCTTCCAGTATGATGCACAGCATGAAAGAAGACAGCAGAGCAGAGAGTTTCATTCTTCTGCTTTTCAAGCACTGAATATATCTAAAACATGTCATTTATGAAGTTCCATTCTTTACCAGACTTCTCAATTTCTTCTTAAGGACATATTTTCTTAATTCCCTACTGACTCTATCACCTAATTGCAGTTGTAGACTTTGATCTAACTGTAGTTGTAGACTTTGATAATGACTAAGAAGTTCCAAGGGATGCAAATTTCTATTATTTCTTGCATAAAATATGGAAACAATTGGATTTGTAAGCAGAAATCACATCTTCTACCTGAGAAGGAAAGCTGCATGAAACTGTTCACACAGAGACTGAAGGATGCAGCTGGTTTCCGTGATTCTCACCCAAATGAAATAAAAATGAATCAGTCATGGAATTATCATGGAGCTTGCAGCCATACTCTGTTGTACTGGCATGAAAAACATATTCCTCTCCTTCCACCCATCCTTGTTTGTTGATTGAGATTGGTAGCTATTTGAACAAGGCTCATTTCTCATCTTCAATACCAGTATTCTGCAATCTTGTAATTTTTGGCTCTTATCCTGTAATAAGTACAATAAGGACTAATGATAATACCTAGATTACTTTAATTTTAAAGTCCTAAAAAGGGATTTTAAATGAATTAAAAAACTGTACTTAAAGTAAAATTTTAAACTTTTAACTTGTCCCTTAAGGAGGCTGACACTATATCTGATAAATCTGAGTGAGCGCTCTAAAAACACTTTCAAAATGAAAAGTTAAAGTAGTTGTAATATAACACAGGATTAATGGAATTTAAGATTTACTCTCAAGTTCACTGTTATGTTTCTAGGTATGATATTGTCTGCAATGCACCAAATGGAGTTTCTAGAGCAGGATATTTTGAAAAAAATTTTTTGCAGTTGAGCATATATGAAGAAAATGCAGTCTAAGCACAAATCTGGAAATCTGAGCCTCCTTTCCACTATGCATCAAAAGTGTTCCTATCAGGTGCTCAGCAGTCTTTCTGTGGCTCTCCTGTGATGTTATTTACGAATCCAAACCCAGCAACAGAGATTCATATGCAACTTTGCAAAGAGTATGGAAATTTATTTCAGGTGACACAGTAAAAGACTTGGAAAGAATATCCTTAAAATGATGAATCATATCCATTTCTTTAGTACATATTCCTACTGCTCAGATAAAAAAGTGTTGATATTGAGTGGAACTATATCTGGAATATTCAGAAGTTAAATATTAGTCACCTAATATTATTGAAATGATCAATGTAAGTCAAAATATAGATGTATGATGGTTCTTAAAACTGCAAGAATGGAATTTCTTCTTTATTTTTTTGTATACATAAAAAAGAAAGATAGAATTTGGTTCCTAGTGGGTCTCAAAATGCATTCGTAATTTCAATTTTGAGAACAATGAAACATGCTAAACAATTTCACAGCAATTTTGCCTGGTCAGATTGCACAATGCTCAAGTGTTTTAGTGTTCTGATTTCCCATCAGTCACATTTATTCAATCATGGAATAATCACCAGGCCCCTGGACACTGTTGAGATTATTCATGAGAGACTGCTGTGCTTAAGAAAAATTGTTGAATGATGAAAGCAATTGCTGAAAAAGTCTTTGCTTGGTCCTGACTTCATTCATTTTTAAATGCGTACTTTTGTTTCTCTGGAGAAAAAAAAAGCAAGAAGCATAACTAGGAGTTCCAGCATAATATAAGCTGTTCTGGCAGGCTCTGCTGCTTCTCTGATTGTAAGGCTGTATGATGTGTTTATTAAAGTTTTGATTTCATCAGGATTAGTAAATTTTGTCTCTTTTTCTTACAGTGATATTGACTTACCTGTAGGTAACTTACCTGTTTCAGACACTGTAGGAATAAGTCGAGAGACATTTAGAAAGTCTGCTCCTGAAAGACTGTGCTGCTGACTGAAACTCTAGACAGAAAACAAAGACTTTTTGTTGTTTTCTGAAATTGTATTTTAAGAAAGCAACTGAAAAGCAAAGTGTGACAAGTATAGGATTTCCCAGAAACTAGAAAACCTTTTGTCTGTTGTCTACTCTGTGTTAGGACAAGAATTGGATAATGCCTCTCTGAGAAAATGGCTCTCTCTATGGTGGCTTTTAAATGCTTTTGATGCTGTTTCCTGATGTTTATAGGGAACAACTACTCCAAATTTTGCTTGGATAAACAAGAACACAAGATCGGAACCATAGCCATAGGCTAACACTTTCTTATATTGTTTGGTGATGAAATCCTGTGCTCTCAGTTTTCCTGGATCTTTTATGAGGGAGGTATTTTACATAATATAATCCAGTTATTCTTTGGAATAGGACTGTACAAAACTAATGTAACAATTTCAGTTCTTTCCCTTTTCTTGATGATTCTCTAAGTTCACAGTCTCCTTGGGCTGCCTATTCACTGTGTTCCTTAAGGGACCTCCTAGGTATGTATAATTTTTCCAAAGCTGCTGAAACACCTTAAAAATTGCAAGCAAGGAAAACCACCCCCCATGTCCACTTACTAACGGTATGATTTCTCCTTTGCCATGAAATTGTGACAGAGATTTTCACAGCACAATGTTCATATTGACTTCCAACATTTTATCAGTTGTATGCTGCTGCTATTGTGCCAAGTATCAGATCTGCAACAATATTCCAGTGGATAAATACGTAAATGGGAACTTTTCAGAAGTGCCTTGATATTTAATTCATCTGAATTTACAGGCATCTACATTCATCTTTAGGGGAGAATGATGTGTTGTATGCTGGGCTTCTCTGTGTTAAAATTCTTCATGGCTCTGCTCGGCTTTGCTTTCACAATCTGCTCTTCCCAACCTTCTCTTCTACTCACGTCTTCATTTCTCATCTTCCCATTTCTCATCTTGCTCTTCCCAACATTCTCTTCATTTCACATCTTCTCTTCTACTCACATCTTCATTTTGAACTCCTTCTACTTAAATCACTTCTTAAAATATTGCTTTTTTAGTTAGTCCATAACTGATTTGGTCAACAAAGAATATTTTACCTCAGGTATGAAGGATAACGTATACAAGTAAATTGTATTGTCTCTATAATTGTATTTATTTCTTGTGTAGTTTGCTGCACAGTTGACCAATAGTACTGGGCTTTAGAGATAGGTCTAGTATGTCAGGCAGATTAACAGCAAGGTATCAGACTGGTTGTATATCTGATATTTAAGAATGCTGTTACTAGGATACTAATTCAGCACTTTGTTAGAAGACAGCTCTGGAGCTAAGACAGAAAAAAATATCAAAAGCGGAGTTTTCTCTTTTCTTTACTTTGTAAGCACTTAGTCCCTTGGGGTTATTTTACTGGATTTGACAAGAATGATCTTTTCTCCACTCTCTCAAATCAATAATAATTTAATTGAAATTCTGTCATACAAACTATAGCCCAAACTAGTCTAACTAACATTTTTGATTTTAAATTACATTATCCCATCCAACTCCAGTGCAAATATTTTTCAAATGTTCTAAGTAGAAGCTCACAAGAAATAAGAAAAAAAGTTGTGTTTTCAGACAGTGAGAAATAGGACCTACAGGTAAAAAGCAATGTTTGTTTAGAAAACAAACAGTACAGGAGAAATTCACCTCAACACAGGGAAATGACCCTACTATTTCTCTGTAGGTATGAGATTTTTCTGGTTTGTATATGACTGATCTTTCCTCAAGCACATTTGCTAGAGGAGTGCTTCTTATGACCATGAGATGTTGATTTTCTCAATGTCTGCTTTTAAATGTTGAAACAGTAGAACATAGTTAGCATTGCTGATCGCATTATTTTATGGTATTAGCCTTGAATAGACAGAGGCTGGATGCCTTCTTGGGCTACAGCAGAGCTCAGGGCTGGATTTTTTTGCAACTGAAGTTCTTTTCATAACGTAAAATTGAGATTAGAGAATTTTAATTATTTAAAGAGCAAATGAATTACTGTTGAGAGCACGATGCTAACAGTGATACAACACAGTATATAGATTATCCATAGAGGTGATAGCAGAAAACAGTCCAGTATTTGAGGTTCCTCTTTTCTGATTTAGTGAAGGAGCTCCAATCTGTGTCTGGTTTCTTCCTCCTGATTTTTCTTTTTAAATAAAATTTAATCAAGAAGCTAGATTCTTACAGATTCTGCAGTGTTCTTGAAAAAAATACCCCCGAATTGCTTGGAGTTCAGTGAAAAAGCTTAAGTGGGGTTGACATAACTGAAAATTTGTTTATGCACTCCCTGTCCTCCTCTCTGTGCAATCATCCTCTCTTGGTTACTTTCTCCAATCATGGGCTGGCTGTAACACTTGGCATTGTCCCTCCCAGAGAGAAATGGAAGATTCATCTTCTTGGCATATATTTCTCAGAATTCAAAATATTTAAAAATAAATAACTTCACCTCTCTCTGCTCTATTGCAGAAAGGATGAAGAATCTCAGAGTTAACTCTAATTCTATCAAGGGGTGGGACTGTACCTCCCCACTGTGTGCAGCTCTGGTGACAAGAGGAATAGGGTAAGGATAATAACAATCTTTTCCACTGGGCTTTGGAATAGTTCCTAAATAGTTTGTACAGTCAGTGGGAGATTTGGATATGTCAGGGTGGCCAAGTCTCGGCGAGATCCCAAAGCAAAGGCATTCTGCTTAGAAAGAGGTATACACAGCAGCATATGGCTTACTAATTAAAATCAGTATTTTCCAAAGCTTAGAAAATGGGGCTTGGGTGCCAAAGTGGCAAATGCTTTTCTAATCTCGTCTCAAAATTTTACAAGTAGTATATACATGAATACTTTGTTAATCAGTTTTGCTAAGAGATATTTTGTAAATTTTGCCTTTTTTTTTTTAAACAGTTTCTAAAGAAGTGCCTACATATGCTAAAAACTGTTGGGGGCAATATTATAGTTATGAAAAAAACCAAAGCATTTCTACCAAAAGAGAAAATATTTTTGGTAAAAACCTTAAAATTAGGAAACCCCTACTCATTATATAGTTGGAAATGTAAAATCAGTTACTCCCCCCCCAGAATACTAAATAATTACTACCCACTTCACAGTGGCAAAGATACACAACTGCAGTGAATGCATCAACTGCAGACTTATAGATAAGTAAAATTTACTCAGATTTTGTGCTTTTTAAGAAGTAGAAGACACAGATTTAAAAAACAAACATATGATGAAGTTTGTGATTCAGCCTGGGTGAATTCTAGAACTTCTTGTCACTCCAAGCTGTCATTATAGAGACAGAACTTGTAGTGCAGACTCAGCACTGACTGGGACTGTCCCAGGTGGTGTCCCAGGTGTCTTCCAGGGAACGATCTTCACCTGCAGAACCTGCTGTCTCTACCTTTTCAAAGTAAATTGACGGATGTCCTTAATGGGCTTCTCAAACACTAGCTGCAATTCATCTCAAGGGTTTTTGGCAGCTGTGAGTATCCCCAGCCAACCAATTCTCCTTTCCTGTGTGCTGCTAGTCCTGTAATTTCATGCAACAGGAACAAAATTCTAAAAGCCAGTGTGCAATGGTGTAATTCTTTTTACAAGGAGGATGAAATTCAGGAAGAAGATGTGGTAAGTGCAATGTTATTTAGATTTCTCCTCAGCCCTACTTTTGGCTTTTTTCTCTGGCCTTCTAATACTGGCATCTTACCTCGTGCAGAGGCATGTTGCCATCTGAACAGATGGGTATGAGTGTAGGTGGCTAGGAGGACATGTTTGCTCATCAAATGTGTTTGTTGAAAGCAGTATTACCAGCCAGATATATTGGATCAGCTGTTCAGCCCGGGCTTTTAAATCTACGTTTAAAACTGCTACTCTGATAAAAAAATGCATTAAATCATAAAATAATTAAATGTTTACAACCTTTTGAAACGTGGCTTTTTTAGTGTGGGAGAGTCAGCATTTTTATTTCTTAAATGCCTGGGTTGCAACAGATACATTATAACCAAGTTTCAGCTACAAAGTTTTTAAAAATCATCTGAAACCACAGAACTGTACCTGTTGGGAGGCATCTAGATGGCACTGAAAGAGCCTATTGCAACATTTCACAGGAGTAGAGACCTTTAGGAGTATAAAGTGCATCATTAAATCCTATTACATTTTTACTTTTGTACATTAGATTCAACTACTTAGTACTAGTAGTAGAGTAATTTGTGGAACTATACATGGTGAAATCTGCCTTAATTAGTGAGGTATCACAAGATGGGCATTAATCAGTGTTTTTAAACTGATTTTTCCCTTTTTGTTACAGAAAAATGTGTCAGAGAAGTAGAAGAGCTGTGTAGCTTTTTGGACTGCACATACTTAATAATTAGCAGTAATGTTATGATTTTTTCATGCAAGATACTTCATCTGAATTTTTAGTATGCTGCACTGCATTGGAAGATATGAAACAGGGCAGTTGGCTAAGTGAATTAAATCTGTGTTGAAAGGTGTGGCTGTCTCATGGTTCCTGTCTCAGCTGTCTTTCCTAGTGCTGCAAGATAAACCAGTGGTTCAGGGAGCTGGAAACTTACCAGAAGCACACAGCTAAAATTGTGATACAGTAGCATTCCTGCATATTATGTAGTATCTAACATCCCATCCTTCTTCTCGAGCTTGTGTAATTTTTCCTGCTGTCTTTTCAAAGAAGAGCTGAAATGCTGGAAAGATGTGTAGACAGGGGAATAACAGATTGCTGTCCTGAGCTGAACACTTTGTTTTTAGATCAGGCTGTGAATGAAATACAGTGATTCTTACAGTTTTCTACATCTCTTATGCTGTTAAATGTAGCAATAATCAGAATGTGGCCCCCTGATGTGCTATATCCATGCAACAAAAAGCATGCAATAACAGAGCTTGCAATGAGGGCCTTTTAACCTGAGGAAAGTTATTATGGAAATATACCCCACACTGTGATCTAATTTAGATATAAACTTTTAACTGAGTCTTGGAAAATGTTATTTTATTTTAATTTTTTTTTACAGATTATAAAGGTAATTTGAATGGTAAGCTGAGGTCTAGCCAACACAGTAATCTGTGACATACAGTGGTATAAATCAGTTCCTGAAGATCAAATTAGTCCTATTTTTTGAATGAAACTTCAAGCCCACATCCTCAGAAGTGTGCAGCCTCTTGACTTCCACTCTTTGGACAAGCCCTATATTCCCTTTTCACATGACACTTATTCTTTCTGAAGTCTCTTTGAATATACATGCCTAGGCACGTGCTGAAACAACTTTGATGGATTGTGATTAGGATTTTCCTTACAAGTCAATTACCTGAAGTGTAAAGCTTGGATAAAAATTGAAGTATGTGAAGCACCTGGGTACCTCTTGCACCTCTGGGACATCATAATTGCCCAGCTCAATACCTCAGAGAAACAGGAACCCACTGGACTCTTCCTCTGAAACTGAAGGTGGATTAATGGACATAAATGAAACTTTTCTTTTGAAGCTGATTCAAATACAGTTCGAGCAAACACAACCACTTATTTTCTGGAGACATGCATAAATAGATTTATTACAGATATTGTCTACTTCTATAAAGGAAAATGGAATATTTGTCATTATTCCTGACCTGCATTATTTTTCTTCTGTACTGGAGTATCTGAACTTTGATTTTTTATGATTAGAAGTGCTAGCAGATATTTCTAGAATTTCCTTCCCAAATGGAGCAAAGGGTGAATAGCAAATGGGCAGACAAATTTGTTCTTGTAAGCCAAGGGGTTTATAAGTTTTGTGTCTGCTGGAAAAAGTCAAGGAGCTACACCAGAATGTGCTTTGAGGCCTCTTTCTCCTCTGGCATGTGCCTTGAAGCAAGTGTTGTTTTTCCACTTTTAAGATGTCTTTGACATTAAAAAAAAAACTCTACGCCATTGAATCACTAGGGATCTGTTTCTTACTTTAAATACAGTGCCTTAAAAATCCTGTGTGCTCTGCAGGAATTTATATTGCTGTTGGTAAGGCCCTAAATCTGTTCTATCTGTTCTGTTCCTTGACTTTTTCCAGCAGACACAAAACTTATAAACCCCTTGGCTTACAAGAACAAATTTGTCTGCCCATTTGCTATTCACCCTTTGCTCCATTTGGGAAGGAAGATATATTTTAATAGTTGTGAACCACTGATTATCATATGCCATGCAGATCATGTTAGGAAAAGGTGAGAGAAGAACTATTGCTGGAACCTCCCTCTTTTATAAAATGTTTAATTGCCTGTGTCCCAAAGCTCCAAGGTTCAGCTCTGGTTTGTCTCAGCTGCACAACCTTACTCACACTGCTGAAGACTTGTGAGAAATTCTGCTGTAAGGTAAGGAGGATAAAATTATAGCCGGCAGTAGGAGAGTCAAGACCAGATTTCCAAGTAGCTCAGAGATTTGGGAGCATAAAAAGCAACATAGAAAGACAAAACCCCAAAAAGAAGTGGTTAAGGGGGAAAGGAGGCTAGTCAGGATCATTTGGTAATTGGTTCAGGTCATTGGTGGAGCAGCTGGCTAATGGCAGCTTGGCGCTGCAGAGGAGCCAATCCCAGGGCTTTGCAGGCTGACCTGACCTTACTGGACCAGTGCCTGTCTGGTCAGCAAAGACCCTGAGGGCCCCTGTTGGGGTGGGACCCAACTAATATAAAGGTGGCCTTATAGCTCACCCTCCCAGCTGCCTTTTGTGTGACTTAGCCAACAAGCCTCTGCTTGCTGCTTCAGCACTGTGTATCCTGCTCTCAGTGTCTTTGCATCTGCTGCTGTGTGAGTTGACACAGCCTGGCAACCACAAAACCAAGGCTGGAATGCAAAGAGTAAATGCATTTTATTGCCTCACTGACCTTAAGGATCCTTAAGCAACACCGACTGGAGACACACAAGCGGGACTTCTGGCACTGTCAGGCTGACTCCCCCCTGGTGGTTGGTGAGGCTGCTGTTTGCACTCATTTGTCAAGGGCCCATGCAGCCCGTGCTGTGATCTTCCTTGTGCCCTTTTGTGATCTCTGAGCTTGGATATTCTCTCTTCCAAGACTGGGAGCTCAAGCAGGTCTGTGAGAGTGCCTCCAGATCTCTATAAACACCTATGATATCTCTACACAGAGATCCTACTCCTCAAAACAGTCAGAGGATCAACAGCAAAAGACACAATATATGCAGTTTTCCACACCATTGTTCTCCAGGCCTTGGCATTCCCAGCTGCAAGGCCACTTGAATGAATCTACCATCCTCTTCACCATTCTTCTGCTTCTAATGCTTTCCTCCCAACAGCCACTGAAGGTGCCCAGACATGCCAGCCCAGAATAAGGACTGGGACAAAAAGCCTTCTTATTTAACCCAGGGAAAGAAGAAATTTAGGAAGATGCTGAGCTGGTGTCAGTGTACCTGGGGAGCTCTGTCAGAATGTTCCTGACATTTGTGATAGTCTCTTCCTTTCAGGCACGTCCTTCTCTTCCTGGTGTCTGTTGTGTGAGAAAGGACCAAGGTGGTTTAAGCACCACTTTCTGAGAGGTAATTCACAAGTCCATGTCCTGGTTAGGGCAGATGTGTCCTGCTTGCTGGGGAGAGGGGCTCCAGCTCTGCTGAGAGACAAGTGGCTGAGCACATGCCCTTCTTCCCAGTGCATCACTCCCTGTGATGCCTTTCAGGGCATGTAGAGGCTGGGGGTAGTGGCATCCTCAACATCCTCTGGAGAGTCTGAACTTCCCAGGACCACTGGTATCACTTCTTGTGCACTTCACTCACACTCTCTCCATCATTTTCACCCTTTGAAGATACTGTAAAATGAAAACTTCTAGTTTTTAAGCACAGATTTTTCAACCAAAATTTGGTCACTTTCAGTGGAAAAACTCTTTATCCATATTTTGTCTCAAAAGATTTGACACCTGAAGTAAAAATCCAACCAAAACCACAATATGTCCTGTAGACTCTGAGATGAAAAATTTCATTAAGAAAGCTGCAAAACCCATAAGTATTGTTTTGGTTCCATTGAACTGCTCAAAAACCTTCAGCCTTAATAGAGATGTAATCTGCAATTTAAAAAGGTAAAGTGATAAAGTAGAGGGAGGGTCATAACCTTGTATTAGTATTGCTTATGAAAAAAATTTTTAGTTGTATTGACTTTGTACTGGCTACTGACTTTATCTTTAGCCAGTGCATCCTTTTATTTTATGTATTTTTGTTACTATTGCAGAGTGGAAACTAACCTCCAGAATTCAGGGAGGAATGACAGCTCAAATGCTTTGGTGAATCATTCTAAGCCTCATTCAAACAGGCTGCAGCTAAATGAATGTAGATATCCAAAGTCTGTTTAGAAATCCCTGACATACTGGTAGATGAAAATGACTGTCTCATTCTCTTTTGTGAATGAAATTATTCAGAATAGCTAAGGAGAAATGCCATTATGTGAATCAATTTAACACTTATTGATTAATCCTGCCTCTGGTGTTAGATGTTTTCCTCTGTCTTGCTAGAATATACAAAAATGTCAATAAATTTGAAGACATTCTAATGCTGCTAGGATTTGAATCAGTCTCTAAGTATTTGGAACACAGGACCACATTTTTGCTTAAGACAGGATTTTGGTTGTCGCCTTGTAAAAGTGATTGATATGTGCCAATGCAGGAAAATGGATTTTTTTTGAATAAGAAAGACCAGCCTGTATCCAGCTCTGAGATCTGCTGTCTCACAATAGCTTTGGCTTTCAGCAGCCATGGTTCACATCATCACTTGATTTCTCTTTAAGTCTTGGCCAATCAGGTGATGGAAATATATGCTAGTTTCAGTGAAGTGTATCAACAGGCACGAGGTCACCTCATCCTTCTCCCAGCTTAGTGCTTTTTCAGTCTATAAACTGTGAAGCAACTGATGTTCCCACAAAACATAATCTTTGTGTTTGGATATAAGGGAAAGACAGCTTTAAGCCTGCCCCTGAGATAGAAAGAAGGAACTTTAAATCAATAGTGGACATATCTAGCCTACAAAGGAATCCTTTCTGCCAGTTATCCACCACTCTGGGGACAATGTGCACTTTCCCTATACATGGACCCTTTGACAGGGCAGGGGGGGACAGCATTTGCCCCTTAGGAAAAAAATAGTTTTTGTCTGATACGGACATTTCACTACCTCCTGCATACAGAACTGAGAGTATCAACACCAATCGATTGTCTTCACCATTGCAAATATGTGCACCCCATTGCAGCTTAGATGATGCCAGAATGAAACTTGCCTTTCCTTCTCTCTGCAGTAACACTGTCAGGGCATATTTGATCTTGGCTTCTCACTGGAAAATGTTAATGTATGGCAAGACTTGGACTCTGCACCAAAATAATTCCAAAGCTTCCGTGAATATTAAGGTTGATTTCATAGCTGTATCCTGTCCCTATAGATAGCATAAAAGCCAAGCATCTTCAGGCTTTGAAACACTTAATTCTGTTCAATAAGCCATTCTGAACAGATAATGCATTTAAGCAGGAGACCTAGATTCAGATCAATAACAAGCATTTACATCTGATTTTTGAATTTTACCGGTAGTTCTAGAACCTTTTTCTCCCTCTGATTCTCAATGTCCAACACCACAAGTAGCATCAAAACACTAAAATAGTAATTTTTCATCACTTTTGTTTTGCATATTGAGGTGGTTCTTTGGAATTAAAAAATAAAAACCTAAAAATAGATTTTTTGTGAATAATTTTACTTCTGGTTTTTATGGTGGATGTTACTTTATTGCTGAAATTTTTGGGTTGGCTTATTGGTGAAAGTCTCCACAGTACTCGTTTAAATTTAATATGAATCTGAAACATATAATTTCATCTTTCAGTGGTTCAGAATTTATTTTATATTTTGTTTTTTACACAGCACATTACTGTGAAGTTTTTGCTGAACATTAAATGTATAAAAATCTGCTTGTTGAAAGGACATTAGAGTGTTTGTTAGATAACAAGCAGGTTTTTTCCCTTCTACTTTATCACCTGCCTCTCCTTAGTAATGATCAAGTGCTGAGTAGTAGTTTAAAGCAGTATGAGTAGCAGATAAAAACCCTTAAAACCCCCCCACCAAATAAGCCCCAAAAAATCTCCAAATAAAAAAATACCCTCTTAGCATTTTGAAGAACGTAAGTTGTTTTCCTGAGGGTAGTGTGTTGTTCTCTGGTACCCACCACAAGTACAATGAACAGCAGCAGAAGTGTCCCTGGATTTATTAGTTAGTCTGCCAGCTCCTGTGAAACTAGCACAGAATTGCTGAAGAAACCTATCACGCTCTCTGTGGTCTTTGCACAGTAAAGCCGAAGAAATGGGAGTTAATCCTATTGACCCCAAGGTTCTCCTCCTTGCATTTGGAAATGCTCCAGGTTCTCTAATACTTAATTTGGTTCAGGAGCAGATTACAGAGGTTTTTTACTACTACTGACATACTGAATAAAATTGAAGGTGATTCCATTAGTGTGTTTGCTATTGGTTGGGAAAACTTTCTGGAACTTGTTCTTAAGCCTTGATTTTTAGATTAGAGGGGATCTTGTTTCAACAAAGGCATTTGAATGCTTGTTTCTTTCCTAAATCTGAAGAGGTGATGCTGTCTTGTTTACCATACCAACTCAAGTCAGAAATGTTATAGTTTTTCATTGTGTATCTAGAGTTAGTTAATACTTGGCAGTTTGCAGGATTTGTTTCGGTGACAAGTTTTCCATGTTTTCTCTCTTTTAAGACGAAAATATTAAAATGAAAAATTTATTTTCCACTTTCATTTAACTGGCTGTGATTTTTTTAACCTGTTAAAAAAACATGCAGAATGTAGTACTCATCTAGTCATTGTTCTAGAGGAGGCTGGTAGATACTTATAATTTTAGTATCTTGTTTCAAATTTTGCAGTGTGTCAAACTTCTGCAATATGGTGCTGAAACTCTCTATGAAAAATGTCTGTATCCAACTGGATTTCCCTTTTGGATGCTTCAGCCAACACAGCAAAGCTATTTCCAAGAACAACATAAAGAGAGAGCACCAGGGACCTTTCATTAGATGCTGTAGATATCCTGTGGTATTAGATCAGGCAATAGACATTGGGTTTCAAACTGGCCTTTGGGTTAGCCATGTGAAAATCCTCCAAATGTGGCCAAGACAAAAGCTTTCAGATCTTTGAGGACTAGTATGAAGCAGAATAAAGTGAACTTGAGAAACACTAGTCATTATCTGCCAGACTCTTTTCCCTCTCTGAGCTCTGAAATTAGGCATTCCACTCTTCATGCTCTCTATTTGTGTCTCACATAACTGAGGTATGTTTTTTTGGAGTGAATGGTGTTGGTTGATAATCTTTGATATAAGGTATGGATAGGTTCTCCCCTTCTCCCTTTCTCTCTTTCTTCCTTTCCTATCTAGACTTATGAATTACTGTTGGTTCTGAGGCTTACAGATAAGGCACAGCCTTCATCCTTCCTCTACCCCCTTGCAGTGACAACCTGCAGAGCGTCCACCTGGAGGAAATGTTCTGTTGATATCTGGTAGATAGGGAAAAATTTTTCATGGAGTGTTCACTTCAAACACTGTGCATCAAAAGACATCTGAAAGACAGTCTGAAGAGTCAAGATCTGTCTTCAGCAGATGTCTTCTAGCAGGGAAAAGTGACCTTTTTCATTACGGCAGAAGTCACAAAAACATCTTGTCAAAAGGTCTTCAGAGAAGTTTATTTTCTTTTGTCCAAAATCCGTACCGTTACAGCAATAACTGTATTACCTAAACAAAAAGTTCTCAAATTACAAAGAAAGAGAAAAAAAACCTACAAACAAAAAACCCCCCCCACCCTCAGCCACCCAAAACCTTATCTGGAAAAAAAGCTTAATCATACCATACTTATTTGATGTGCCCTGGGTAGCTGACAAAAGGAGAAGCATAGTTTGGGCTGTCCAAATGTGATAGAAATTTGTCAGGTTGTCAGTTATCTGGCAACCTAGAATTATGTAGGTTAACCCAGGATTACCTAAGATATTAAATGAAATCAGATAAGAATTGTTCAATTGAAATTTGAGCCTGTATAGTTTGTTTCTTTAAAGGTTTGCTCAGTACAACATATTTCTACGATTTCTTTCCTGTGAATGAATCCAAACCCCACCTATAAGTTTAGCTCTCCAGCTGTTTTGTGTCTCAAGACAAGGTTGTTTTGTCAATTACATCAACCACATGCTTGTTCCCATCTGTCTCAAAGGTTTCTTTCAATTAGGCTATAGCATCAGCTATATTTTGACATCTCTCGGTTACAAAACCATAACCATCATCTTATCCCTAGGCTTTGTTTAGAAACATATTAGCCCTGTGAGACCTAACTTTAAGCTAAATCAAACCAATATGTGTCTTAATGTCAATTCTGAATACCTGTTAAAAATTAACTTGCTTCTTTGTTTTTTGATTTTCTGAAGCCGCCCTAAAGCTTAAATGAAAATAATGATTCAAATGAGTTCAGGAAATCCATTAAAGACTGCTGTCTTCTGCTTGTCTGAAGTTCATTTGTAAACTGAATTGGAAAACAAACAACCCATCCCCCCAACCAAAACAAACCCTCCCTGCCACCCC
>VYXF01011490.1:41689-73282 GCA_013397295.1 Polioptila caerulea | reverse complement strand
CCCCACCCCCCCCAAGTTTTCTGCTTGTTTAACTTTTAAGTGCAAAAAAGTCTTTAGCTGGAGTTCTGTAGTTTAACAGAGTTTAAAGCCATTGAAAGCTCACTTAAAAGATAGGGGAAGGAAATGTACTTTTAGCCCTGTGCTTAATATGACATCTGTTTTCAGCTCAAATTAAAGGTCTCTTCTTAATAAAATTGAAGTCTTTCTACCTTCTGTACCTGATACTCATGAGAATTGCTCAAGCTGCACCTGCTTAAGCTTTATCCTGAAGTATTATTTTTTGTTGAAAATGCAATTTAAGAAGATTATTGGTAGTTCTGAATCCTAATGCTAAGCTTTGCTATAAAGCAAGATCTGTTTTATGTGAGGGTGCAGACTAATCATCAGTCTTACTGCTAACAAAATGGTTCAATTCATTCTCACCTCTACATGAAGTGCTGCTCTTGACAAAGTTTTGAGGGCTAACCCCAGTAGGCACAGCCTCACACAGCTGCTTATACTCCCTCCTTCCTTCTCCCACAAATGGAATGCAGGAGAGAATCTGAAGGGTAAAACTGAGGAAACTCATGGGTTGAGACAAAGGAAGTTTAGTAGGTACAGCAAAAGATACAGGTGCAACCAAAGCAAGGAATTAATTCACCACTCTCCATGGGCAGACAGGGGTTCTGTCTTCCTCAGGGAAGCAGGGCTCTGTCAGACATAATAGTGACTGGGGAAGACAAATGCCTCAACTTCAAATTTTTTTCTTCCTTCTTCCTGCAGTTTTTATTGTTCAGCATGATGGGGTATACCTCTGATCAGCTGGGGTCAGCTGTCCCAGATGTGCTCTCTCCCAACTGCTTGTGCACTCCCAGCCTCCCTACTAGCAGGCTGAGAGGCAGAAAAGGACTTGACATTAAAGTGCTGCAGTAGCTAAAGCACCAATGTGTTATCAACCCTGTTTTCAGCATGAAATTCAAAACAAAGCCCCATATACACTATGAAGACAATGAATTCTATCTCAGCCAAAGCCAGCAGACAAACTTAATACTAGTTTCCATGTGCAGAAACTTAATAAATGTGACAGAAGCTTAATAAATATTGGTCAGCCTTTTTTTATCAGTAAAATTTTATCACCTCTGTTCAAATTGGCTCTTTCAAAAGAAGCTGGACTGAGGAAACTCCAATAAACACTTAGTTTTTCCACACTTAGCCTGATGCTAGCTCAACTAGGCCTGGCCTGAGTGCTGTCCTGATTTACCTGTCATGTATCCCCTTGCTAGTTAGATCTTCTAGTAGGGTTTAGCTTCTGTTTTTCTTCAGTAACTTGCTTAGTTCCACAGGACTTGTGGGATTAATCAGAAGACTAAAACCCCTGTTTTTCTGTCACTAAGACCAATGCTCTCATTGATCCACACTGTAAACCAAGATTTAATACAATACAGTCTTTCTGCCCTGTACAAATGGTAAAAATCTCAGGTAGACACAGACGTAATTTTCTTTCTGAAACATTCCATGATTATCTTTACTCTTCACAGATCTGAGTTACTGATCAAGCAATCAGACCCACGTCTGAAAGAGTCATATGTCTCTTATTATCTTGCCTTGTATTGCAATAAAAGACCTTCCAAGATCAATCAATAAACACAAATCTCTCAGCTTCTGCTTTGTCAACTGGTAATTTCAGCATAGTGCTGAATTTTTTTCAAAGACCATGTAACTGCATCTGGTTTGAAAAATAATTTCTATCACCCAGGATTAAATCTGTAAACTTTAATGAACCCACCACTAAATTCAAATAAGTAGAGCTGAATTAGGAAGACAGTCTAACTCTGGTTTAAAATTTAGACCAAAATTAGAGTTAATCAACTAATGAGGGTTAATCAACTATATTTAAATTAATGCTAGCAATAGTTAGCTTCTGCTGTCACCCTTCCTCATCTCTCTTTTCCAGCTTTTGTAGAATAATCAGTAATACACCTGTGAGCTACTTTCCTGAATGTTCTGCCTAACCAAAATCATGAACTGGACAAACCTGTTTTCCCTGGTACTGAAAATTATATGGTGACCTGGACCTGTCATCATCCCTTATAGTTGAAGGTTTTTGCAGATGTTTGGACTAGACTTTAAAAACCTGAATTCTAATGCTCCTAAATGTATCTTTGATCAGGATGACAATTAATGTTGTAGTAATGGAAGTAAGGCCCCTGACATCTTTTGTTTAGTCTTTCAGGAACTGGAGGCCTAGCAGGAGGTGTGATAAATATAATTTATTTAAATAGTACATTGAATCCTCATGTCCTGCCTGACACAGCTGGTATGTGAGCCTACCAGGGCCAGTGCCCTGCTACACCTGGTGTTTATGAACAGAGAAGGGCTGCTGGGAGACAAGGTGGCCAGAGGCAGCCTTGGGCATAGCCAGTATGGAATGATAGTTTTTGATTCTTGGTGAAGATTGGAAAGGGATCAACAAAACCTCTACCTTGTCCCTTTATTCTTGGCACTGTCAAAGCTGCCCCCTCAAGTCCTGTATCCAGCTGTGGGCCCCTCACAACAAGAAAGACATTGAGCTGCTGGAACGTGTCCAGAGAAGGGCAACAGAGCTGGGGAAGGGTCTAGAGATCGAGTCACAAGAGGTCAGCTGAGGGAACTGGGGTTCTTTAGTCAGGAGGAAATGAGGCTGAGGGGAGACCTTGTCACTCTCTACAACTGCCTGAAAGGAGGCTGTGGCCACTTGAGTGTTAGTCTCTTGTCCCAGACAACTACTAACAGAAGGAGAGGAAATGGCCTCAAGATGACACAAAAGACATTCAGGCTGGACAC
The DNA here is from genome assembly GCA_013397295.1 of Polioptila caerulea. Lineage (NCBI taxonomy): Eukaryota > Metazoa > Chordata > Aves > Passeriformes > Certhiidae > Polioptila > Polioptila caerulea. Next base: position 70,480 of record VYXF01011490.1, on the reverse strand, counting down.
CAGGAAGAATTTCTTCATTGAAGAGATGGTCAAATATTGGAACAGGTGAGATGATGAAGCCGCTGTCCCTGGAAGAGGTCAAGAAATGACTGGGTGTGGCACTTAGTGCTATGATTTAGCTGATGTGGTGGTGAGTCAAAGGTTGGACTCTATGATATTGGAGGTCTTTTTCAACCTTAATGATTCTGTGATTCTATTCCAAGCAGTCAAACTGAAAGATGTGCCCTCCTACTTGAGGCAATCCTCATTCCACCCTGGAACTATCTGCAGAACTAATTAGCCAACAGAACCCTGGAAACTTCATCCTGGGATTCTTGGAACCTTGATATTTATATTAATTACTGTTAAGATATCTACACACACAGCAGGACAAATAAATGCACATTACCATTAGATTTTTCTTTATTACAGTAAGATTCCTAGCATAGATAATAAAACTAATTCTTCAATCTAAATTTTCCCAAATCCTAACCTTATTTCTAAGACTAACCTGGATGTAAAACATAAAATAGACAGCATAAGAAACATTATTCACCTTTTGTAGGTTCATCAGTTAAAACAGCATTTCCATATGTAGTCCTCATCTGATTGCAATGCTAATCTGTTTTAGTTTATGACACCAGCAGAAACAGTAACAAGAGTTCAGTTCTCCTTTGACCTGTGCAGAAAAGGATTCGGAAACAACAAAACATAGCTCTGCAACTCACACTTTTTTTTTTCTTAAGTTTTTTCCTTACTTTTAACTAAAGTGAGAAGTAAATAACTTCAGAGTCCAATTTATTATTACTAGTCCCTAATCCATACTCCTCCAGGCCCTTCAAAATCCCGAAGGAGAGACAGTTCTTCAGCTTATGTTCTGACTTTCAGTCTCATGCTAAAGCCTAGCCTTAGACTCTGACTAGACAAACTTGTGAGCATTGGACTGTCAGCAGTAGCTAGACCCTACAGCTCTCAGCCCTCTTTTGCTTGGAATCTTGGGGATTCGACATTAAACTGGCTGTAGAACATGCCATTAAAATTGCTCTTATCCAAGTCTTAATCTCAGAACTGACCTTTATGATGGATCTGTAAAGCCAGCGTGTTTAAACTGGGACCTTAGCATGCAATCCATCCAGAGGCCAGGGCTCATGTTGCCTTTCATCCAATCTAAAAAGTCTAGGCTAGCATTTATCCTTGTTTTATCCTTACAGATTTTACAAGATCCATGAAAACTTTCAGACCATCATACTGAAGACTTGACCCAAATTTTAATTTTAGCAGTGGTTTTAGTCATTCTTTAGATTTGTTTACCTAGCCATGTAACCCTTTCTTTCTTAATTGCTGTATGTAAGCAACTTTTGCAGTGTGCAGAGACATGATAAGCAGGAAACATCTTTGAGAAGTTACTGGTTGGATAATGTGCACAATAAACATTTAAAATGAGTAAACTACTAGTGTTAAGTTCATTATCCTGGTATTTCCCAAGCCTTTGCTAACCAGTGCAAATGCTGGCCCTTCTCATGCCTTACAGTCAGCTGATCCTCACTTTTTTTGAGTTTGTATCTTTAGATTCTCTTTCTTTCTTGTCGTAGTTCTCTGCTTCAGCTAGTTAAAAACTAACAAAAAGCAAAGGAGACTTCTCTTTCGCTGTTAGCACTGCAGACAACACAGGCTGTGTGGGCAGGAAAGTTGAAAATTTTTATTTTTATGTTTTGAAAACAATTGCTTCAGACATTCCACTGCTTCTTTTTTACTCTCAGGTCCAGTTTTAAAGGGACAAAACTTATTTCTAAGCTAAACAGATGGCTGGGGATACAATTCAGCATCAACCCAGGACATTTCTTTAAGGTTTTATACCTTTTGGGCCAGTAGTTTTATTTTCCCTCCTAAACTCCTGACCTGCCAACTATTACTGTTTGAGCAATTATATTTGTCTTTTTTTCCTTACCTTGCTGGACTTCATTGCCTAATTTCTCATTTTACAAGATTTTTCTCAGTAAAACTGAGCCAAGGTCACACTGCCCTGATATTCCCAGATAGATGTTGCATCACAGACACTGAAGTCCTGTTGCAGCAGGAGGTCAGAAAGATCTTTGAGTGTGCCACGAGGAGTCAGTGTTCTTGTGGGAGCTCTGTCAAACGTGTCAGTACATATAACTCCTTGATGTAACTGCTAAACATAAAATCTAACCCTAAAATGAGACCAACAGCATCTTATTAGACAAAAGAATCAAAGAACTTGTTGACATCTGCTCTTATTATTGAATGCTGCCAACATTTCTGTTGGCTTCACCAAGTTATTCATCCTATTTTTTCTTATATATTACTGACAGCTCTAAACATAATGGTAAATCAGGAATTCTACAATCTTTTGTACCAACATTATATCATTAGTTCTGTTTGCATTATTTTTCATCTTAAATATGCATTAGCTGTCAGTTAAAAAGATCTTCAGCCTGCATTTCCTCAAATTTTAATGCTAATCTCAGCTATTAGAGAACAGACTGACCTTCAGGATAAGATATTTGAATCAGCTGGGACCAACAAGGTGTTGACTTGCTCTTTTAACCCAGGTCTTAAATTTCTTTAATTTATCTGAGTGTTAATTGTAACCCACACTGATACCTAATCTGGGAGTGGATCAGGTCACCTCACTGCCAGTTATCAGTACTGACATATTAAGGCTTGGTCCTGTAGAAGTCACCAGTAAAGCAGTAGTTCAGCCCATTTTGCAAATCCTAACTCTTACCATAAGTGTAATCTTAACTCAATTTGCATTTCAGAGCATGTTTTGAAATTAGATATAAAGGTAAAACATATGCTGTGAGACCTTGTAAAACGGGTGGTTCACGCAAGGATTTGACCAAGCAATGATGGAGCACGTGTGAATGTGGAAAGTTTGCAGATGACCTCCAGAGGTCCCTGCCAACCCTTACAATTCTCTGATTCTGTTTTATGGGTGTCACAAAAATCAAAGGGGGCAATGCTGATGTGTGGGATAATGAACCTTGTGACCTTTTCTGTTACCAGATGATGCTGCCTGATTAGACGACTGTTTCATCCAGTTTAATCTAGTAGAGAGGTTTTAAAAAAAATCCTACATTTCTCTAGTCTAGATAAAGACTTCATTATGCAAATTTGGCTTTCTAAATTTGGTAACTGATAGTCATGGGATTACTGGAGTCTTTTGTTTGTTTGGGTTTTTTGTTTTATTTTTGTTGCTGTTTTAATATTTAAAAAACAACTAAAGTCATGGCTATTTATTAAAATAGAATCAATATAAAATAAAATTAAAATAACTGTAAATAATTTCTTAACTCCTGAGTAAAAGACTTGACATAAGGAACACTTATAGAATAATGTTTCCTAACCTCTAATTTTCAGCAATTCTATGGACTGTGATCAGTATGGACTGCGATCAGTATGAACTGCTGAAAAGTATTTCTGTCCCAAGACAGATTTTTGGGACATGTGACTGTCTCATGACTGCTAAACTTAATGCAGCATTTTTTTTCAGGGGAAAGTCAAAGTATTTTTTCTTTCCTCCAAACTAAATATTCCAAAATATTTTTGTTTTGTAGTCAATCTTTCAACATTATATCTTTAATAATGTATAGTTGTATCAATATTGACTAAACTAATAGCATGCGTTATCAGGAAAATGGCCAATAATCAAGGAATTGATAAGCTGTTTCTTCAAGAAGCTAAACTGATGAGAGTCAAGTACAATTATGGTACAATCTTATTTACATAAAAGGAAGGAGATTAATTTCTACCTCCTCAGCTGAGAAGTAACAAATAGTACAAGCTAATTTTCTTGTTTAGAAATACAGATACAACTTGTAGCAATCTTTGCCGCTTTCTTTCTCTCAGACTGCTGATACCCATTGACTGTGTAGAAGGTCTGAGTAAAAAAAACAGCTCTTGTCTCCCTTCCTTCAGACCGCACAAGTACTCCTAACACAGCATAATCTATCTGGTGAATTGGTTGTGAAACAAGGACTGGTAGACTGTTCTCCAAAGTTCTCTGAAAATGGAACCAGCTTTAAACCTGGAATCTGCACCAGAGTGTTGCTGTACCAGGCTATAGGTTACAAATATACAAATTAAAAAATAAATCATCCGTAGTGTTCTTAAATAATTATTGTAGAACAAGATGAGTAAATAGGAAAAAGCAAGACATTGGAAAATTGGGAAAGGTGAAATATAGTCATCAATTGAGGAAGACTCTTGTACTAAATGACAAGTTTGTAATGTCTGCCAGTGAGTAGGCAGATGTTCATATAGTTTGTGTATAATCACACTATGTAAACCGGGCTATTTCCTCGGATTTATTTTTAATACTGTCCTTTTTTATGGTTGAAGAAAACCTAAAAAAAAAAAAAAAAGCACAACCCATGAACATTTACCTAGTTTCCTTGCTCATCATCAGCCACCAAGATCTCACTTTCTTCCTGTGATGAACATATAAAAGTTGCAATTTCTTGAGCAACTTGCATTGTAACAGAAATAATAAGGCTAAGAAGAAAGTTCAGTGAAATAAGATGTTTATTAGGAAGCTCCTATTTGGCTGTATGAAACTAAAAACCCCAGAGGCTTATTAAAGTCTTGTAGACCTTCCCACATGGTATGTGTTTAGAGATATGTATACACATAACTAAAAATACCTATTGGATTGGCAAATCATTGCCTCCAAATATGAAAAAGTTGTTCACTTACTATTTTCCTGTTTTTTATATTTAACTCGCAGCAACAAGTGATTAAGCAAGTGATTAGTCCTCTGTACATCATAATGTGAACTTGTAACATTATCTAGTGTACAGCCACAAGAAAACCGGCATGTCTGTAAAAGAGAGAAAAATTTTGCATCTTCCCTGTTAATGATCTTCTTTTCTGTAGTTAGATATTGATATAGAAGTGTTAAACATACATTTTTTTCCTTAGCAAAAAAATCCACCAAAATCTCAAACTGACCAGGAGAAACAATCTTTTTGCTATTTGTGTCTATAATGTGGTGTTAAATTCAGTTCTCAGGTGCAACAATGATGTAGACACAGAAATATCATATAGAACAATAGCTTAGTTTAAAAAGGTCAAATTCACCCCACCCAAAAAGAAATAGCCTAAATAAACACATGTATGATTTTGTTCAAATTTCTTCATTTTGGGATTGAGGCATCGTGAATTCAGATGTAGTCAACTGAACCTAAAAAATGGGATACTTTAGGCTATCGAGTTTGGTATTTACTGAATAACTCAAATTCCCACCAGGGCAAAAGAAGTTATCTTTATGTTAAGTCTGGCACACTAAAGAAAATAGTAATAAATTTAAAGTGACAACTATTTTTTGATTAATTGATAGCAAACTATGAGAAAACTTCCACTTCTTCATATTATAGGCAAGGGTAATAAATATTCCTTGTTGACACTTTTTTACCAGTTCCTATGCAAGATTTGTGATTACTGAAAATGATATTATAGCGAGTGTAGATAAGATCATGTATTTTTCAGCTTTTTCTGTAGAGCTGGGTGGCTATTTTCCATGATGTTTTTTTGAAGCACCTTCACAAGCAAAGTTTTCTACATCACAGTCATGAGGAGAGGTTGTCAGAACCTGCAGGGTTTCTGGGAGACCACAAGCCCATAAGGTGAACTGGAAAGAAAATGAGAAAAGGTTCAGTGTGTGTGTGTGTTTGTGTAGTTTTTGGTTTTGGTTTGGTTTTTTTGGGTTTTTTTTGATTGTGTTTTTTTGTGGTTGAATTAACACTAATATTTTCTTGTCTGGAATTTTAGGACTTTGAGAATTGGCATTTCTGTTAATAATCGGGAAAAAGAAAAGTTGTAGCTGAAAGTGCTTTTGAAGTGAGCTATTCCTTGATTTTCCTCAGGCTTGATCCCTAGCACATGTTATTTTTCTCACATCACAGCTGTCCATCACAAATGTTTTTCTTTATGGTACACGATATATCAAGCTTGATGTTGTAAGTAATACAGACTTGTATGGAATTTACTAGTAGACTGTAATATTTAGTCCATTCACTTACACAGCAGTTGTACACAGATATACTGCCTTGTTTATCTTTACAGTTTTTTACCACTAGGATATACCCAGAAAGTATATGGCTGTAGCAATTGTTGTCATGTATTTCTAGAGATAAGTTTTCAAACATTCAAACATGGCTATCATCTGAGACAAGTACACACAAATTATCATGATTTAGTGTTTTCTTCTACGTAACCACATTTTTCAAGGTCTCTGAGCTTTTAAGCTGTCTGCCTCTTTCAAGCCCTTACATTTATTTATTTCTATAATGTAGACCTCACTGTCTTAGCATACCAATGTAAATCCAAAGTAACTTCATTAAAATCAGTGGTGGTAGATGAGAAGAAAATTATTGTGAGCGATGACTCTGCTGTATACCTACACTATTTTTTATATATGGAGGTATAAGACATGTCAGCACTATCTTAAATTGATATCTGTATTTTATATTCACATGCCATTACTGCTGCTGAGAATAAACTTCTCTGCCCTCTTCCATGCTGCATCATGCACCATGAATGCAAACTAATTGCAGTAGTAGCGATAGGCTATAGAAATATATATATAAAATATATTATACACACACACACACACACACACACACACACACACATATATAATGTGTATTGTGGGATGGGAATGCATTCCCAAAATTTAAGATTGGAGGAAGCCCACGTACTTGAACCAGGACTTTGGCAAACGTCAGAGTGAGTTTTTGCTATTGTTGGGAAGCCAGTCTTCCCTCTAAGTAATGCTAGGCATGTGCAGTTTATGGTGCTATAGCCTGGTCACAGTGAGATCGTGAAGTAGAAATTCCCTGCAGCAATAGAAAGAGAACTGAGAAGGAAAAAGGATCAGATGCCAGTAAATTAATTTATTAATTAACTTTGGGGTAGTATAGCCTTCCTTAGGATGTCTGTTTCAAAACATACTAATGATCTAAAAGTGGATCTTGGAAATGGGTCTGTGCTTGCTGAGAATCATTCCATTGGCAAAAAAATGGCAATCACACATTTCTAGCCTGCTGTACGAGATGTGCAATACTAAAATGGAAATCTGATGACAGACATGGGCTGTCTGAGATGGCAGAGTTTGAAGCAGTGCCATTTCAAGTTGTGTACTTCTAACATAATTTTTTTTAAAAAATCAACAGGAACTTATCTGAATAATATATGGTCTGTGACGAATAATCTAGCAAGGGACTGGCGGAGAATACCTGAAAAAGGATACGGTAGTGTAGTAACTGACATCATAACTACTAGATGCATTTCTACCTGTATCAAGAGAGTTTTCTAAAGTTTATGAAGTTTGAGGATATTTAAATGAAGATACATGTCACTCTTACATGTATCTCAGGCCAGGGAGATTAATTTTTTTGTGTGATCCTGTCTTGGTTTAAGACAATTTCAGGGGAGGATGCTCTAAAATGAGTCATCTTCCCTTTTAGTCTTAACCACTCCTTTTTCACCGACAAGGAGAGACAAACGTGAGTAGATATGAGTGAAGATGTAACAATTTACTTAAAAATTAAACAGCAACAGGCGAAAAATACCGGTGATAATCACTAGTTATAAAGCGGCTGAAGCTCCCAGACTCCCTGGGAGCAATGGCGGAGAAACCTCTTCCCCAGGAGGGTGCCCTGCACAGAAAACCACACGGCCAAGAGACAGGGGCAAAGGCGGCAGACAAGTCCTGCTGGGCTCAGCCCTCCCCCGGGAACAGAAAGCCGGGAAGGCAGGAGCTCAGGAAGCAGTTCCGGGGGCAGATGGGGGTGCTGGCACTGCCCGGCTCCTCCGGCCTCGCGGTGCCGGCCGCCCTTTGTGGGTGAGGGCGCTAGTGGGCTCGGGGCCGCCGCTCGCTGCCTCCCCTGCCGCGCTCCGCTGGGGTTGGTGCCTCAGTGCGGGGTAAGGAAATCCGACAGGCACCGTGGAACGGCAGCCTAGCCCTGACCAGCTCCACACTGGGGACAGGTGGGAAATTCACTCTGAAACAGTTTTGGATTGTGAAATGCAGCTTCGCATGGGGCAACCTCCTCCAGAGCCCAGAGGGAAATGGTGGCTTCTGCCTTGCACTGTTCCACCTTCCCTGTGAGAACAAAAGGGAAACGCAAAAGGCTTCTGCCTGAGTGACCCTGACCTTACGGAGGTGCTGGCACCCCCTGACCTCCTCAGTCTGCTTCTGGCCACCAGTTCAAGAGGCAGTAATAGTTTTGGGGATATGACAATAGCACACATAACTATTGTTATGGGTGAATTTCAGAGTTTATTCAGTTGATTACAAATGGGTTGTGATTGTTCTAATAGTTATGAGTTATTGCTGTTCATATTGTTGTTAATAAAGGCCTTTATACTTGTTACTTAATGTAAATCTACCTCAATTCCTAAATTATATCCCTTATTTAATGGAAATCCACCCTAATCCCTTGGTTATACCCCTTACCTAATGTAAATCTACTTCAGTTCCTGGATTGTATCCCTTCCCATAATTAACCGAGATCACTGCCACTGCTTCCTGGAAAATGGCACCTGCCATTGAGGAGAGAGGAGCATGCTTTGCACATATGCAAATTAAGGGGCGGAAGTACAATAAGGACAATAAAAACCCCTAAAAAGACGAGCCAACATCGAATTCAGAGAAACTAACAGTGCACCACATCAGACAACAAGCCAAGTGACCCTCCCAGGACATTTTCCACCCAGAGTCCAGTCACCATGACCACGTGTGAGTGGAACACAGAGACACCCTAGACCTCGAGCCAACACAGTGTCTTCCTGAGGACCCTCGGGAGGACGGAAGCCCCAGCTCTGCCTTTGGACAGAACTGATTGCACTCCTCCTCCTCTGCGTTGTCCGGGGAAGCAGTGGTGGTGTGTGCAGCCCCTTGAGCTCCCCCCCAGAGCTGATTTCCAATAAAGGCCATTCCAAAGGAGCTGGTCTCCTGGCCCGTTCATTTCAACTATGGAATACAATAACATTTTGGGTTACCCAGGACAGGTCCCTACTTTTTAGATTTGAGAATGAGAGAATTCCAATAAGTACAAGAAGGACTTATTGTGGTGCTTCACATACCTTGTGTAGAAAGATAATTTCTTTCCCCGCCAGGATGGGTGGAAATGTGCAGGCTTGGCTGAAGGGTTCATCAGAATTGTAAAATTTTGGTAGATGTGGTAATCACAGGTTTATAAATACACATACATAGACTTTTAATAGGAATTGCAATATCTTAAAAAGAAGGCTACAGAAGTAATAGAGAAGGAAAAAGAGCAAAAAACTTCATAAATAAGAGCAATGTCTCCTTTTAAAATTGTGGCCCTTATGTAAAGTATATAGAAAGGATCTGGTTCTGGAAAAGTGATTTCTGGAAAGCCGTGCATAAATGCATGTGATGTACCAACGAAATCATATACCTAACTTACAGCATTATACACATTGCCATGCACAGAACTATGGCCTTAATCTTTGCTAAAAGCAAATATCATCTGCCTGTAACTACTGCTTAAATGAATGAACCTGCATACAGTCAGCAATGCATCAGCCAAGCCAGTGTGACTAGGCTCTGTGGTGGATGGAATCTGAATAAATCAATAAGACATAAATTAATGAATTTCAAGCATATGTAGTTTTATGATGGTTGCATTACATTAACCATTCATCAGTGTCTTTTCACTTGGGTTATCACAGTCACTTGTGTCTTGCTTAAAACAAGTGATAATACCTTTAGAATAGGGCCTGTCCTCCTGTATGATCAGTCTAGAGGGACTTTGATGCTGCTCGTAGATATCACTGAGTTGCAGAGAGCTGATAACATTAACACTGCTGAAATGACTGAATGGCAAGAGCTGTATTTACAGTTTTTCTCAGCTCCTTGTATAATCAATGTATAATTGCTGTCAGCCCTACTTCTTTGATGTCTAGCTCTTTGACCTGTGGTTTCTGCACAGTTGGCCAGACAGAGGCAGCAAAAATTGGTAAATTGTAAAATTCTGGCCTTGCTGAGTTAGGAGTACAGTTGCATCTGATGGGAGTATGTACATCTGCAGAGACTGTGCTAGTAAATAAACTTTCTTCCCCAGTGACATTACTTTACTCTGTGTACTCAGGGATATATTAATATTCTCTCTGAAATGTGAAAAGGAATAGTAGTGGAAAGATAAGAAAACAAAAAGCACTGTTCCTCAGGATCTCTAGTGTCTTCTACTGAATTATACACCAATGATATTCATTGCATGAAAAAATCCTCAAAAGACTATGGTCAAATAATTGTCTTGGCTGTAACACAACAATACAATCTAGGAGGAAAAAAAAGCCCTTCGATTCCCCCAGAGTGACAGACACCATGATGCAATGTTTAACACTGTTTTTTAGAATTATATTTTTCCTTTATGGCAGGACATATATGATATCATGCCAACCTCACCCCATCAGAAGTCCGTCAGGGCTCATATAAATTTTGGATCCTGGTCTGCCAGCTGCAGCTGCTAGAATCATATTCCAGTTATGATCCCTGTGAGCTTGCTGGTGATGGAAATGGACTAAGACTGCATTATCTGAATCTGTTCCTTTTTCTAGCCAAGAGAAAAATGGGCTAGTCTTGGCCTTTTAATTTACAGAAGCATTCTGGAAAGAAAAACAGTGAAAAATCCCAATGAACTAGGAGGGAATAAATGCTCTCATAGGTTAGCCGTAAGCTGGAGAGGAGCACTTCTAGAGCTTTCTAAGTTGCAAGACAAAAGGGAAAGGAAGAGCCTGGCACTGAAAATTGGACAAAGATGTGAGAAAAAAGACAAAGGAAGACTAATACTTGAGATAATGTGGAGACGACACAGAACTGGTGGAAAAGGAGGGTGAATAAAAAGGAACAAAGAAGAAAAAAAATATGTGAACAGAATGAAAAAATAAAAGAAGAGAAATGCAGGAAAGGAGTCAAAATGAATTGTACAGATGAGAATACAGGAGGGAAGAAATAAACTAAGGGAAGAAAAGCTGAACAAGACCACAAGTCCCAAGAGTCACATACATTCTCTTTCTGCAGGATAATGCTGCATCAGTGCTGGAAAGACTGCTGATGGAGGGGGAGACATCTCAAGGGTCTGTACATTCATAGGGTACAAGACCAACAAGTAAATTCCTTGTGACCCCTGAGGTGAAAAAAGGAAGAAAAAAATGCAGAATGTTTGTCCCAACTTATGACTTTTGAAGGATGAACACAGGTGACTTCCAAAATAATAAATATGAAAAAAAAAATAAATTGAAAGCACAAGTAAACTGGTATGTTTAGTGTTTTATTTCTTTGGTGCATATTTATGCAAGATTGAAAATTTCAGCTTAGCTAATTAAAAAATATTCTGAAAAATATAATTTACTGACTTTTTTGGTTTAAGAATTATGTATTTTAGTCACCAGGGCTTACATAATAATTTCTAACCTTCTGCTTTTATCATGAATGTCTGTCACCATCTTGACTTGAATGTTTCCTTTGACCTCCACAGTGGCCTTTGCTATGGGAGAGTTTACAGACAAGTGAAGAGACTGACAATGCTCTCACAATACAAAAATCCAGCCAGACCCTGAACCTCAGTAATTCTTTGAACCAGAAACCTTCTTTTGGCATGGACAAAGTGTTGCTTGTCAGTGTGGCTGTGCTTATGGACCTGTTAAAGGCTTGCTGTCAGAACCTTTTTAAATTCTTCTGCCATTCCTTGCAGCTAGGTTTTATTCCTCTGTGAAGAAGAAATCTGCATGAAGAGACAGTGAAGAAAGAACCTTAACAGTAAACTTTGATACCATTTACATACTGTGAAATGCTGGCCAGGTAATTTTACAAGTCTGTTGAGGCAGAGTGTTGCAAAGTGCTTGTATGGAGCACATACTAAATAGATAATAATTTTAAATTGTTCATGGTTCCAGCAGTCAGTTGGTTTTATTTTCCTATGTAATTGTTATTGCAAATATAGAAAAGAAATGTTAGGAAATTGCCTAAAAAATAAATAGCTCCATGAATGAATGATAAAATGGACAGTTTGAGAGGAAAGAGTCCACCAGTGCAAAGAATGTCACCAGTAAGAATAATTTTGAAAGATGGAAGCTGCAGTAAAAAGAAACCTTTTAAAACAGTGTGCTGAGGCAGTACTCAAATTCTGGCTCAGAAGGAAGTGTGTTACTTACTGAATTATGAGCAACATTCTGTTCAACATCCTTTTTAGAGATGGTGTTTTCTCTTTGTGCTGCAAAGGAAGGGAACAGAAGTCTTCCAGTGAACAGATGTATGTTCTTCAGCTGAATTGCCATTAGTAGACGGTGCTAAAATGTTTTAAGGCATATATCTCTTTAAAGATAATGTAATAGATTTTTAAATTTTACAACATGTATGAAATGACTGGGGAATTTGAGTTGATGTTGATCACACAGAATTAATATGAGATGTAAAGACCATCTTAGAAAAAGAGAAGGCAAAATAAAGGGTGTAGATGTGATGGAGAGCTTCAGAGAGGAGAGGTTCAGTAGATGGACTTGGGGCCTTTGCCATCACACAAGGGAAAAATGGTCAGAAGCAGTTTGGTTCATCTCATTTCATCCTCTGCTGTCTGCATTCTGATCTACTGAAAACAGCAGAATAGAGACATGTGGTACTCTAAAGTAACCTGCTGCTTTAAGTAACATAATTAACTTTAAATTGTGAGCCAGTCCATGCTCATAAATCTTCATTCTAATGCATTCTGACTCTGTGGAAAAATATATGTAAACATGGCTTAAAATGAACTAGTAAATGACAATCTAGTAGCCACTTCATGTATATAAACTAGAAGACTTTTTATTTACTGCAGAGCAATCTGTTCTATATGTAAACTTCCCCATTTTTATTTTGAATGCTGCCTGCATCATTTAACAGCACATTTTATAAAATAATATGGTAATTGGATTATTTCAAACAAAGCATATATTTCTCATTTTGGTTTTCATAAGCTACTCTCTTCTAGTAATATGATATTCAGACAGTGGGACTTTATATTATCTACAGGTTTTTTTAACTATTGTCACAGTTATTTATTTTGATTTTATTGGTAATCATGTTAGCTATATTTGTGATTATGCTGATTTTCCATGTTCTTTAATCCAGTATGTACTGATACTGAATTGCTGCTACAGAAGACAAAATGAAATGGGTAGAATTGTGCCTTTGTATGACTATCTGTGTTCAAAAGTGACATCACAAATACCCAAACTTTAACTCCTAGGTACAAGGAATCGTAAAGATGCTGGGTTCTCAGACATTCCCTGTCCCAGAATTACCAAACGTTAGCGGATCCAGATTTAAACCTTACACTGCATGGTGCTTCATACATAGTCCCAGTGACTATAGAGCAAAGAGTTCTCTGTCTGGATTGTTTCTTCTTGTTCTTGTGTAGTTTCAGATGATGGCATTGATGATGCAGCAAACCACCTATACAATCAGAAGCAATGTAAACAGAAAGAGACATTTAGAACCCTGTCTAAAATGAAAGTTACAATTTTTCTGATATAACTCTAAGGCAAATAGGGTGGAATTCATTTCAGTGATCATATAAATATGTATTGCAGGTCTCTAGTGCCTGGATAAACACCCTTGGTTTTCTCCAGATTCAGAAAAGGGCAATAGTCACCCGTGGGGTACACTTCATCTCATCCTGCTGTTCACATCTAAAATTAATCACACTCTAGAATTGCCTATATATTTTTGTCATCTCTACAGGAAAATATAGCCCAATAATTCAGACCTGGGTATCTATATTTTAGATGGCTAAAATTCATTGAAATTAAATAACCTGCGGCATCTGTCCTCTTCCAAGAGTCTTCCCACATTGGAAAGAATGTTAGAGAGAATGCTTTCTTTTTCCACAAGATTTAATAGTGTTTAGCAGCCTTATGTTTTTTTGTTCAATATGCAAAGACCTTTGGGATGTATACAGAGCACCAGATAAATTGTAAGTTGCTTGAGAACAAAACCTATTTTTTGCTTGATTGGGATAGAAAACAAGAGAAGTCACTGGATCAGAATTAACCTGTGAAAATGGTTGCTGGAACCAGACTGTCCCCTGCTGTGCTACAGGGAAGAGGAAAGCTTGGTAATTCATTGCAGTAGAGCTCAAAACTGAGTGAGGTACTTGGATAGTCTTCCAGAAATGCTTAGGAATGGGTTTGTGTCTGTTGGTGCTATTCAACATTGGCCCTGGCAATATGTGACTTTCCCCATTTTTCTACTTTAACACCGATGGAGTCTGTGTTAGTTCTATTTTATTCTAATGGAGACATAAATCTTTGTCCTAGCACAACATAGTAAAATCAAGTCTGAGTAACTAAACCTGCTGGAGTAGAACGTTCTACATTTCTATAAAATGTTCATTCAGTTTTGAACAAGCAACATATTTTTTCTCTCAGATTTGACACATGCAATTTTATTTTCAGTGTTTATACATTGTCTGTTCTTTTGGCAAGTAGCAGACAGTGTACAGTAAGCTATTCTATTACATTGTAAAAAAATTGTTAACTACATATTTAAAGATGCAAAAATATTTGGATTAATTAGATGGTATTTTATATTTGACAAGGATTTCTCAGAATGGAGCTGTGAGGCCTTCATTGCAATGGGAATTAAAGTGGCTTCAACTTTCTATTTTATGAGATGAACAACAGATGTTCTTTGTAGAACAAGTGCTGTAGGTTAATAACTGTGTCAGTGCTCCATTCATGTCATTGTTTCCTTTCAAAGGGGGAGTATTGTGCAGAAAAAATGGCTGCAAAGGACAAAATTTGGGGCATTATTTTTGCTGTTTTACAATGAGTCTTCAGTAGGTGTTTTTAATAATTTCTAATTGACATGCCTGCAAACTTCCCTAAAGTTATCTATTTCTCAATTATTATAAACTGTAATAGCACTTGTTTTGATCAATAAATGCCTTCAAGGCATAGTCTCATCGATGTTAAATTATGAAAAAATAGAGATAGTTGAATCATATTTCTGGAACACAAAATGTGAATTCTTTTGAAGATCCATAAAGATGTAGAATCTAATTCAGTTTCTCATTGCTATGTTTTCACCTCAAAGTCTAATGGCTGCAAACTTAGCTTTTCCCTGGAGCATGCAGGTGTAACACTGAGGATGTAGAGGAAACAGATCTGAGGCAGAAGAAAGTGCTATTTTCAAACAGTTTCAGTAGAAGTGCTGCAGTTTAAAATATGTTCCCACATGTGACTGGCTGTTTGATATCATGGTTGTGTTGAGACGCAGCAAGTTTCAAAGTCTGATTTGTTCTCACAATACACAAGAATTCCTTTTTCACAGTGTGTTGGCTAACCTGTGTTCATCTGCAAGGTCTCAGGTGTATTGAATAATGCAGGCTCTTTGAAGTTGATATTTTATTCTTACCTCTTAATAGTCTTAACATTTCTTCAAACATACTATAGTATCACAGATATCCTTTGAACAACATCTATTTTTTTGATGTCAATGCAGTTCAATATCTAGACCCTAGCCCATTGCAGAGTTGCAAAAGAAGTGGCCTATATTCTTCTGTCTAGCAAAATTTTAATGAAAATGACAGTGTCAAAGAGAAAAAAATCTCCTATATAAAGTGAAGGAAAGCACTTTAAATAATAGGGGTCTTGGAAAAAGAGAAGAGAAAAGACTAAGTGAGAAAAGAATTGATACTCAGCAAGATCATGCTGAAGACAATAAAGGAAATGTCAAAAAACAAATGTAAGTTCCAGCTGTTTCAGAGGAGAAGATTGAGAAGAAGGGAGAGGAGTCTGTCTCTTTTTTCTACTTAGGGAAAATAATCCATATGGTGCACATTCACCCATTCTGCTGCAGTTCACAGCCTGTTGGGGTGTTACTTTTGGTGGGAACAGCCTCTGGAATGAACTGTTGAGAATTATGGAATAGTTCCATAATTAATAAAGGAAGATTTGTTGCCTTCCTGGGGCCCAGGTAAGAGACATCACCAAGAAACTTCCCAGACTGATATGGCCCAATAATTATTACAGAGTTTGTGACTCTATATTTTGGGCATAAGTACATGAATTATGTAAAGTCTAAGGAAGGAACATGTGTATCAAAGCTCCCTATGCTCCTTGTTTACAGGAGCACACATCAGAAGCAGCACAGTAATGATATTTTGCAGGAACAGAAACATAGTAACTTGACACTCCAAAGCAAATGTCTGTAAGTAAAGGGTTCTTTCTATTTGATTTTACTAACCTTGACCTTCACCATGGTCTAGCTTTTCCACACTGTAAGCTTGAAAGACCACCACTAATAAGGAAATACACTTAATTTCCTGCTTTATGATTTCATTATGATATGGCTGATAGAATTTTTTCCCCAGTCTCTTATGAACAAAGCCAAACAATTTTGTAATTTTTAGCCTATTCTAACTCTTACCACTCTGTACTGGTCTGTACAGTCAATGTGTAATCTGTTTTGGTTGAGCAGAACTAGCAATCTATTTGTGATATCTCAGGATTACAGAATATGCTGAGTTGGAAGGGTCCCACAAGGATCATCCTGTCCAATTCCTGAACCTGCACAGAACATCCCCAAGGGTCACACCATGTCCCTGACAGCGCTGTCCAAACACTTCTTGAATTCTGTAACACTGGTACTGTGACTACTGCCATAGGGACCCTGTTCCAGTGCCCAAACACCCTCTGGGTGAAGAACCTTTTCATCATATCCAATCTAAACCTATCCTGACACAACTTCAGGCCATTCCCTCAGGTCCTGCTGTTGATGCTAAATCCCCTCAAAGAGATCAGTGCCTGCTCCTCCTCTTCCCCTCATGATGAGGGAAGTTGTAACTGCAGTGAGGTCTCCCCTCAGTCTCCTCCAGGCTGAACAGACCAAGTGCCCTCAGCCTCTTCTCATACTGCTTCCCTCAAGGTCCCTCACCATCTCCATTGCCCTCCTTTGGCCACTATAATAGCTTTATATCTTGTATTATGGCACCCAAAACTGGCTAGAATATTCAAGGTGAGACCACACCAGTAGAGAGTAGGGCTGGACAATCACCGTCTCCTTGCCTGGCTGGCAAATGATGGGAAGTGGCTCACTGAGTTCTTCTGGCACTTTCCTCAGTGCCCTTGAGGGGATCCCTACAGACCCAAAAGATTTATATGTGTCTCAGTGGTGTAGCATGTCACTGACCATTTTCCCTCGGATTATGGGTGCTTCACTTTACTCTCTGTCTTCCAGCTCAATATAATTCCCTTTGTTCTAGTCAGTTTTATTTCTAAAACAAAAATTAGCTCAAGAAAAAAGAAAATTTCATGATCCTCATTTTGGCATGGTGAAGGCATTTTGGATACATTTACAATGTCTGTTTCAACTGCATCACTTTTATACTGCAATTCACAAAAAATAAACTGCCCTCCAAGCCCTAAGGACAAATCTATTTACAGAAGCCATTGTAGTTTAGCACTGATGGCTAGAACAATTCAAACAAATAGGGAACAACTTTTCCATGCTGCTGTTATTCTGTGATGGAGAATAGCAATCTATATGGAGGGATTCTGACATAAGGACACATGAAGAGTATCACACAATGTTTGACAAAGTGTCCTGTGAGACATGGAGAGAGGAATTTAGAGAGAGAAAAAGTGGAAAACATAGACAGATAGTTTACAATAACTTACTACTAGGTTGAATGGTACTCTGAAACAAGTAACTGGAGTTTTTCTGAGCTGTTGATAAATGTTGTGATCCTTTCTAGTAGTTCCTTTTCTAGAATGGGTTAAAGGCTTTGTTTAGGTTATTGATTTCTTGTGTGGAGGTTTGCACTGTGCTTGGGAAGAGGATTTGTTTCTAATCACTATTAGAGTTGTATTTTAGACATTTGATGGATTAATACATGGATACTTGGGGTTTATTACTCTTTGTCTCTTGTCTCACTGGTAGCTGACACCTCTCCTACCTTAGGATCAGAACTGGATGGCTACAGCCATTCCAACTATAACCTTAGACATCTAACCACAGTGCTAAGTGTGGGAGCAATGCTCCACATACTTTCTCTGTAACCAAACTCATTTAACTGTAACAATCCCTTGTAGAGTAATATGGAGCATAGCAATGTGGTGAACAATTCTCTCCATCCTCTTACACCTACAATTCACAAAGTGGCACATATCTTCTCAGTCTGGAGATTTCCTAGACCTCACAAATTGTCTGTGCATCAGCCAGCTCATTTAGTACTCCTCTACCAGACTTTAAAGGCAGGTCTCACTCTTGCTTCTGTAGAGCAAAGCCAGTTCCATNATTTAGTACTCCTCTACCAGACTTTAAAGGCACGTCTCTCTTTCTGACTCTTTCTGTAGAGCAAAACCAGTTCCACGAGAGCCTGGCTGGATTTCCTCCAGCAGATCTCCCATTTAAGGGTGAGCCAGCAGCCTAGGCTGGCTGCACACCACGCGAGAGCAATGGCATATGCTTAGAAATACATATTTCAGCCTCAACTCTTTAAGCTGGCAAAGAACAGGTTTGGTCTGGCTAAAGTGTTGACCAAACTTGTGTTGACCTAAATGATTTGTTTCATCAGAGCAAAACTCTTGAACTAAATGCAAAATATTATTTTCATGCAGCATTTAATAACATTTTAATTAATATTTCAGTGATTCAAGGTTTATTTCAAAGGTATTTGTAAATATTTTGTAAAAGCAAAAGATGGACATTGTTTCACTCAGGCTAAAGACATGTTTCAACTAGAAAAAACATTCTTTTCCTGATTGTGTGTTCATGCAAGGTATATGCAGTGGAGATGGTTACAGAATGAGGGACTAGCCTCTAAAAATGAAAATGTGAAACAGAAGTTAAGAGCCATTAGGAAATGCGGTTCTGGGACATTCTACATTTTTGTTGTGTTAATTTGCCAGCTTCACAACATGTAGTTGTGTCTGGATTACTTTTTCTGTAAACACCACAGCAATGTCATGGTGAATCCCTCACCAAGGTCGTACAGGTCCTGCTCGGTCACTTCCAACATTTACATCTGAGTTCATGCTCTGGAGCATTATTCCAGTCGTAATTCTACTAAGGTGATTTTTTTCCCCCCCGGATAATAGGCAGTAAATTTACACTCAATGTTTGAAGAACTAAAAACTCAAAAAACAAAGCCAAAGAAAGAAACAAACAAAACAAAAACCAAAACCTCTTCCTAATCTAAACTGTTTTTTAAATAAGAAAGAAAGGGAAAAGTCACTTTTCTGATATATTTAAAAGTTAAAAATGGTCCAAATATTTATTTCTTTATTTAATGCACATTAATGTCACCCTAATTTCTTCAGTTTTCTAGCACACTTTTCAGCTTGATTTTCAGCTTGATGTTTTTTTCATAGTTTGTAGTTCTCTCTCACACATGGGTGTTATAATTAGAAGCATGCTTATGTTAAGATGAGGTTGTTTACATACTTTCTCTTAGAGTAAAAAACAACTGATGGGCAAATGTCTTGACCAATGGGATGGGAGAGGTAACCTTCTCCTCCAACCCTTGGTCTGTGTAGAAATACTATAAATGGAGTCAGATGTTGTAATAAAGAGTTTTATGCCTTTTCACCAGACAGTGACACATTATCTTGGACTAAAACCTTTGTAGGTTTTTATTCATAATTAATGTAATTCTTAGAGTCTAATTTGTAAAAGAAATGAAACTTTTTTTTAAAAAAAGGAAAGAAACCTTTTATTTTCCTTTTTTCAATGAAAACCCTAAAATACCTTTTTCATACAGATCTAAACAAGTGTTTTTGGTTACTTTTGTTCATACAGTGAAGTGACAAAATGGGATATTCTACCTACTTAGGAGAGATCTTATTGACATATTTGTATATGAAACCATCTTGCTGTTCCTTTAGCTCAGACAAAAGCTTAGCTAATCAAAATAAAAGAAGGGCTTATTTGATTCTTAAAATACAAAGACAGATATAGTAAAGCCTCTGTGTACAAACCATAAGTGTTTTAGAATAAGCAAATCTCATCTTGGTTAGTGCCCTGATTTCAGCTGGGGTAGAGTTGGACTTCTACCTGGTAGCTGGTACAGTGTTGTGGTTTTTATTCAGGATAACAATAATGTTGGTTAACACACTGGTGGTTTCATTGTTACTGAGCAGCACTTACACTAAGCCAGGGACTTTTCAGCTTCTCATTCTTCCCTGCCTGAGAAGATGATGGCACAAGAAACTGGGAGGGGTCACAGTCAGGACAGCTGACCCCAATTGGCCAAAGGGATATTCCAAACCTTATGGCATTGTGCTAAGCAATAAAATTGAGGGAAATTTGTGTGGGGGGCGAATGTCACTCAAGAATTGGCTGGGCATTTATCAATGGATGGTGAGAGTGTGCATTGTGCTTCACTTGTTTTGTATGTTCTTTTATCATTATTATTATTTTCCTTTTCTTTTCTGTCCTATTAAACTATCTTTTTCCTGACCCATGAGTTTTAACTTTTTTGTAATTTGCTCCCTCACCCCACCGTGGGCAAGTGAGCGGACAGCTGTGCATTCAGCCACCTGGTGGGTTAAAGCACAAGAATTAGAAAGGTCCTTAGTTCATGAGGAATTAAAACTGTCACATCCACTTGTTTCTTGGTCATCTAAGAAAAGCAGAAAGCTTATTTAGCCTCAGGGAGGAATTTTGAAAAATTTTGCTTGGTGAAGCTTCTTTTCATGTTCATTTGATTTGTTGAGCTTCACTTTTTCTTGCGGGAATTTCATTCTTCCTAGAACATCTCTTCTCTGAAAGTTACCTGTTGCCACCCAGGTTGTATGAGAATACCCACAATACAGCCAGCCATCACCAAACCATGGCCACAGCTTCGTAATGTCCCTCCACCTTTTACTCAACGTATTTCTCATACAGAGCATCTGAAGTTCAGACTTTCCTTATCATTTTCTGAAAGCCCCCCAGTCTCCTGCTTTCTGCAGAGAGCATTGTTTGCAGCATGTTTGCTGTCTCCTTCAGTAGTATCAAGTACTGGTACTTCTTTCCTCTTCACAGAATGTAGTGTCCACATTTTCAACGTGCTGTTCACCTAGTACATATGTAAGATATCATTACATTCCATTGATGCATTTTTAATTGTTAGAGTTCAACAGTTAGTTAGTTTAATTGTTGAAAACAAAGAAAAACTTTTCTGATCTTCTTAAAAGGGAAAACTCTATAAACAGCCACTTTGAATTCTAGAAGCCATTTCAAACATAATATTACCGCATGACAATATGGACACTAAAAGAAACATTTCTGCTAAAAAGTTAGTTTCTACTGTTGTTTTTTATTATTATTTTAGGTTGCAATTTTTGTTTCATGCAATAGTTGTTTCATACCTCAAGTCTTAAACATTCTAAAAATCTTTCTTATTGGAAGTTCATTAACTGGACAATGCAGAAAATCTGATCAAGTCTTCTGTGTTCTATACATATTTAACTAGAATATACTGATTTGGAAGGAGTGGAGGCATAACGTAAATAAGATCCATCTGTGATTGTAATTGTAAAAAAAATGGGCTATCTTCTCATTACAGTATGAAGCATGAGAGAGACTGTTGTATAACAACATCATATTCTGGAGCTGGTCATGACAACAATTTCAAAATTATTTTAATTATTACAAATAATGTCAGCAAACATGTAAGCCGAAAATGCTTAAGTTTATAAGAAACTGAGCTGTTGATTTTATTAGTTGTGTTTGTTGCTAGGAGAGAAGCTTTTAAAGCTACTTGCAGCATTAATTGCACATTTCTTTCCTATCTTGCAGAGAATGACATAAGATCACTGATGTGTTTGCTTTAGTTTCCAAATGCTAATGTAAGGGAGTAAAATTTACTTGGCATGAAGTCGCTCTTGCTACTGTGAAACACTTAATGATAAAACATTATGATACATTTCTTCTGCATAAGAACAAAAATGTAAGGGTAAGTATGGAAGAAAACCAGACCTATTTAAATCCTATGATTTAAAAAGAAACAAAATTAATATTTTTTAATCGAATAGTAGCCCACAGTAAGCAATGAGGAAACACTAGCTTTGAGCTAACTCTTAGTACAAAATGTTCATCCCATAGCTGGATAAATACTTTATGCAATGGGTTAGCAACTGGTTCATGGGTTGGGTACAAAGGGTTACAGTGAATGGGGTGACATCAGACTGGTGGCCTGTCACCATCCTTGACAGGGCTCCGTCCTTGGCCCTGTGCTCTTCAACATCTTCATTAATAACTTGGAAGCAGGACAGGAAAGGATACGTCCTGCCCTTGGGTCATAACAATTCCATGCAACACTATGGGCTTGGGACAGAATGACTGGAAAGCTGCATGGTGGAAAAGGACTGGGGTATGTTCCTTGGCATGAGCTAGTGTGTATGTCCAGGCGGCCAAGAAGGCCAATGGCATCCTGGCTTGGATCAGAAATTGTGTGGCCAAGGGACTCAGGCAGTGATTGTCTCCCTGTACTTGTCACTGGTACCACAGCTCCAGTTCTGTGTCCAGTATTGGCCCCTCACCACAAGAAAGGCACTGAGGTGCTGGAGTGTGTCCAGAGCAGGGCAACAAAGCTGGGGGAGGTCTGAAGCACAAATACTTATGAGGAACAGTTGAGGGAGCTGGGATTGTTGCTAAGTACTTCATCTTCAGATTAATAAACTTCAGAGGTGAGTGGTAGTTCAACTTTTAGAAATTATTCATTATATTCCCTGTATCTACCAGCTAATGTTATGCTTACTTGTTTCTTTGTGACTTTCTTCATAAGATAGTTTGGTTTTACAATTGTAATAGCATGTTAAGCAAGAAACTCTTGGGCCTCTGAGGGAAAATGCACAAAATTGTCCACAGCAAATAATCAGGATGTAATGTGGATTTTGGCTTTAAGCTGAGCAATATTCTGTAGCTTGTGGTTTAGGTACCTTGTTTTACATTATGCTCTCACTCATCATGTATGAACAATTTCACACTGTTATTTCCTTTCAGCTTAAGCAAATCATACCTGTGGTAGCCAAAGACAAAATTAGATCAGTAGAAAGAAGAAATTTTAAAACTGAAAATTATTTATTTTGCTAGGAAAAAAAGTAATCTGAAACCAGTGTATTTTTGACAAACAAATTTCTCTGAAATGTTATTACCTCTGCAAGGATTTCAAGCTAACCATTTATTGCTATGCTGTTAGTCTGAAATACTCAAAGTAAAATTTTGTGGGGGAGGATTTGTATTGTTCTATATTGTTTTGTTCTGTCAGAATTTTTTATTAAGTTGTTCAGATGGATTTTTAGGTACTTCTGTTGCTGTTATATATGGGATTTTTGTCAGTCCTGAAAACAAAATACAGAAAATCTCCAAACTTATCATGAATATGATCTGATTTATGTAAATTGATGTGTTAAACACTACAAGAGAACACTTTTTAGTACCTAAGAGGGTTTTTTTGTAGTACCCTTCAGTATAAGATCTCAAGTGACCTTACAAATGGAAATCAGTTTAACTTTTTGGTTGCAGAAGGTAAACCACAGTCCTGAAATATTTAGCATTACAGAATACCTCAATACTGTGTGTCATCACCTAGGTATCATTTTTGGGCCCAGTCCTGCTTAATATCTTCATTGATGATCAGGATGAGGGGATTGAGTCTACCATTTACAAATTTGCCAATGACACCAAATTGGGTGCAAGTGTTGGTGTGCTGGAGGGTAGGAGGGCTCTGCACANAAAGGACCTGGGGGTGCTGACTGGCAGCAGCTGAACATGAGCCAGGGTGTGCCCAGCTGGCCAAGAAGGGCATCCTGGGCTGGATCAGAAATAGAGTGGCCAGCAGGAGCAGGGCACTGATTCCTTTCCTGCACTCAGCACTGGTGAGGCCACACCTTGAGTGCTGTGTCCAGCTCTGCCCCCCAGTTTGGGAAGGATGTTGGGATGCTGGAGCACGTTCAGAGGACAACGAGGCTGCTAAGGGGTTTGGAACACAAGTGCTGTGAGGGGCAGCTGAGGGAGCGGGGGTTGTTCAGCCTGGAGAAGAGGAGGCTCAGGGGAGACCTTATTGCTCTCTACAACCACCTGAAGGGAGGCTGTAGCCAGGTGGGGGTCGGCTTCTTCTCCCAGGGAACCAGAGACAGGACAAGAGGTAAGCTGCACCAGGGGAGGTTTAGGCTGGACATCAGGAAGAAGTTCTTCACAGGAGTGACTGAGCATTGGAATGGGCTTCCCAGGAAAGAGGTGGAGTTGCTCCCCTGGAGGTATTTAAGAAAAAACTGGCTGTGGCACTCAGTGCCAAAGTTTAGTTGAAAAGATGGTGTTAGGTTATAATTTGGACTCGTTGATCTCAAAGGTCGTTTACAACCTAATTGATTTGTGATTTTGTGATCAGACAATGAAAATTTCACAGATGCAATTGAAGAAGAAAATTAGGATAATTGGAATGTTTGAAGAACAATGCAATATTTAAAGGGAAAAGTAACATATATGATTTTCTTTCTATAAAGATCATTGGCTATTACTTTATTTATGGCTTTGTGTATTTCAGATATAGTAGAAACTGGAGACCTTGTGCATTATCTCTTTAAAGATCTGTAAATGTAAATGTAAAGCATCAACAATTTAAATTATATTCATATTAAAAGAGAGTGTTAAAACATCTAGGAAGGGACACCTCTATCTTTGTGTTTGTGATAGAAATGCATTTCTGTATTTATTTTTTCCTGACTGTTAGCAATTGGTGTTAACTAAGTCTGAAATATGAATATTCCCATATATGAACCAAACCATAGAAAAAGTCTTTGCTACATGATTGTCTGAAAATCCTGCTGGTGCCTTTGCCTTTGTATTTCCACAATCTTTCTCAATATAGACCCAATCCTAAATCTTTTATCAATCTTTATACCACTGGAGGAGATTTTTTTAAAGTGATGTGAATAGTCCATCCCATGGTTCTCATACTATATCCAACCCACTAGATCTCACCTATCGTGCTGTAGGATCTGTAGCTGGATGATACCAGGATATGAGATTTAGTAAAAAGCATGTTTTGAGAATATTCCCACTACATCGAGTACAGTAGGTCCTGGAGGACATTAAATGGAGTTCAGTTCTTAAAGATATTGCAACCATTTTTTCCTGTCATAGATAATGTCATCAACTCACTGCCTCTTGCCTGTTAGCTCCACAGACTCCACCCCATGAAACTTTGTCTGCAGCAGCCTGAACCCTCTGATGTGAAAACACTGATCTGACACAGTGCATGCTCCCCTGAACGATTTATGTTGCTATACCCAGAGAAAAAGTATTTTCTTTAAAAATATTAAACTTCTAGTCAATGTATTGTATCTGACTTACCATGCAAACACATCAATATTTATTTTGCTTTTTCCTGCTGTTCCTATGCTGCTAACTAGAAAGAGTAGAGCCATGTGAACAGGGAGGTATTAGCTTGTATCCAAGGATGAATTTGAAAATAATTACTTCTGCCATAACTCTTGCAATCCATATGGGTAAGGTACAATACTGGCACTAGTATCTACAGGTCCATCTGCACAGAGCCTCATTTTACTGCGTAAGGTAAAGCTCTGTAAACCCAGCCATCTGTTTTCAGTTTATTCCCCAGAACCTCTAAGTGAGACTGGGAAATAAAGATAAAATGTAAGGAATTAGTCTATTTGATATTTGATAGTAAAAAATAATGGGAAAAGATTAAAAATAATATTTGACAATTTTATATGATCATTTCAATTTCTATGTTTTTTTTAAGTAATAAAGGCATTGTTTGGCTGTGGTATTGGCATCTGCTAAATGCTGTGTAGTCATAAAGACCTAATCCTCCTTCACCTTGCTGGAGAATGCAACTTCAACAAAGGCAACAGAGTGACAGCACTACACAATCAGACTCCCTATATATTTTTTTCCACAACAGTAATGAGGGGATATTTTGTTTTTGACTCTTAGAGTGATTTCGTTTTGGTTTTAGGAGGACCTATGGATGTTTTAAAAAAATGTTATCCCTCCGTCCTTTGTTGGTGAACTCAGGATGAATCTGCATAGTAAACCAGACCTTCTGAGGACAAAAGTATCAGAAGTGTCAGAAGCATCTGCATTATCTGAAGAAATGAAAAGGAAGCTGTATTCATTAAAGTCTCAGGATTCAGTTCTGTTATTGATCCTAGAGAACCTGAAAAATTTAATCTGAAGAGGTAAGACTTCAAGGCACCTTGAGAAAATCTAAGGATCTACTGCAATTTTATTTTTGGTTTTGGTTTTAATTTGCTCCTGTTCTCCATATAAAATCAGATCAAATACTGAAGTAAAAGAAGCAGGAAGATTCTAACCTGGAGAGAGATCAGACTTGTTGACTGAAATATAAGTAATATGATACTGGAGAATAGATAAAATTTTTTTTGATGAATCAGATTTTCCCCAAAGTTTCATTTCTTGTTGTCTACGTGGCTGCTAGTGATCACTAGATATGTTGTTTAGACAAAAAATTGTGTTTGTGCTTTTACATATTCAGCCTCTTAGCAATCTTTTTCAATCTAAATGATTTCATAATTCTCTATGGGGTTGTTGGAGTGATGATCTTTCTTTAAGATAGGTGATCTTTAACCCTTCTAACCCGAACCATTCTATATGTAGCTGAAGAGAATAAACACACTGTGTTTTCATGCAAACTCCCAAAAACTGGCAGTGTAAATCCATTGTCATCTGTCATTGTTTAACCCCAGCTGCCAACTAAGGCCCACCCAGCCACTCCCTGGTGGGATGGGGGACAGAATTGAAAGAGTTAAAGTGAGAAAACTCATGGGTTTAGATATGGATAGTTTAACNTATATGTAGCTGAAGAGAATAAACACACTGTGTTTTCATGCAAACTCCCAAAAACTGGCAGTGTAAATCCATTGTCATCTGTCATTGTTTAACCCCAGCTGCCAACTAAGGCCCACCCAGCCACTCCCTGGTGGGATGGGGGACAGAATTGAAAGAGTTAAAGTGAGAAAACTCATGGGTTTAGATATGGATAGTTTAACAGGGAAAGCAAATGCTGAGTACGCAAGTAAAGCAAAACAAAGAATAATTCACTGCTTCCCATGGTGTTTAACCATTCTCAGGAGAGAAGGGTCCCAAGCACAAGTAAAGGTGACTTGGGAAGAGAAATGCCACCACTCTGAATGTCTTCCCCCTTCCTTCTTCCTCCACCTCTATCTGCTGAGCATATGGTATGGCTTTGGTCAGCTGTGGTCTGCTGTCCTGGCTGTGTCCCATTGCAACTCCTTGTGCACCTCCTTGATGGTTCTGTAAGCCCTGCTCAGCAATAACAACATCTTTGTATTATCAGCACTGTTTTCAGTGGAAATCCAAAATGTGGCCTCATACCAGCTACTCTGAAGAAAATTAACTCTAGCCCAGCCAAACCCAGTACACTATAATTTTTACTATACACTATAATTTTTAACAGACCTTCTTTGCTAGCACAGTCCTGGTGGCACTGCATCAACTAAAGTAAGTAAATGAGAAATATGCAAGAAAAATACTAAAAAATGCATTCTTCTTCTGCATTTCCCCAAAGTGTAGGGTTTTTAAACTAGTCACTTTATCAAAATCCATATCTGTTGCTTATTGAGGTGCTGTAGTGTAGGAAGAGGAATTTAAACTTTGATCACCATTTTTGCCTCAGAAATGCTTGAAATCAATCCAAACAAATATTCCATGCTTCTTAGGATATATAAATTTACATAGTTTTGATGAACCTTTTTTATAAATTGAAGTTACCTCTATCATTTTGTTAACTTATTGGAAAACTATCATGTCTGTGGTTTGGATCATGGATAGAGAAATATGTTTCTAACCTAAAGAGCATCTTCCTATATCTCTAATCTATCTAAAATCTGATCTCAAATACCAATTTAATATCCAGGCAATATATATATATGGACAAATATATGGGTATTTGTGGGCATTTGAATGTTAGGAAAGAGGGAAAAATAACTTAAAATATTTTGATGTTGGCTGTAATCCTTATGATACTGTGTATCATTCATATAAAGAATTGTTACTGTTTTCCAATAGTCAGATTTTTAATATAAAAATTTGTATGCACATGGCAAATTCCATGTGCATTTGGAAAAACAGACACTGTAAGATGCTGTTTAACTCTTCTTGGGGGTGGGGCTGTGGAATGACATATTTTGCTATATTCAGAGATTAGTCTATGCCTTGCATCCAAAATATGGAGTTTTAGCTACTCCATACAGAGCAGATAGAATATGCAGGGTTATTGTGCACTGGGGAAACTGACATCTGCAGATTTCAAGATGTAAAGTTATAATGGATTCATCGTATAAATTGCCATCTGGGGGATGATGGGTCAAGTCTTTATATCATGAAATGAGATCTTTCATAATCTCCATATAGCATGAGAGATTATATGCATATGAACAAAAGGTTGGGGGCTCTTTCTCTTTTTTTTTGTGGGAACTCAGAGCTTGTCTTTGACTGTTCTGGGAGCTCAGGGACTTGTGTAGGGGGCCTAGAGGGTTCAGAAGCTCTGGTACTAAGCCTAAGACATGTGTGGTTTGGATTTTAGTCTATGGGAGAAATTACTAACTTTGAAAGAAAAAATACAAGTTTCACAAATTTAAATAGAATAATAATAAGATTGTCACAGGGTGGAAAAGTAAATTTTGGGTTTTAGTACATGGGGGTGAGTGAAGCCAAGATGGAGGAACCACATGGCTTTTAGGCTTCTTTTTTCTTTTTCATCTTTTCTATGATTCTGCTGTGATAGT